>QJPP01002132.1:0-21943 GCA_003996215.1 Jaltomata sinuosa | reverse complement strand
GGTAATGTTAGGCCACATTTTAATAGGCGACCACCCCACCCTACTAGTGGTGCCCCATATCAGTTGCAAAGGCAGAGGTATGATCGTTTTTCTCAGACTGGACCAGGCCACAGTTCTGGTTCATCCAGTTCCTATCGCCAGGGGAATTCAGGTCAGATGAGGCCACCTTTGCCACCTTGTGTTCAGTGCGGTAGGAAGCATCCTGGGATATGTCACCTGGGTTCAGATACTTGTTATTCGTGTGGGCATCCTGGTCACTTTATGCGAGACTGTCCGAGTAGAGGTAGGAGTGAGATATCCCAGCCTACAGGGTCGATGGCAGCTTCTTCATCTACTATTCGTCCCCCTAGGACAGGACAACAGGCTACACTAGGTCGTGGTAGAGGTAGAGGAGGAGGAGGAGCATCCAGTTCAGGCGGTGGTCAGAATCGCACTTATGCTCTAGCCAGTTGCCAGGACTTGGAATCGTCACCTGATGTTGTTACAGGTACATTGACTATTTTTACTCATGTTGTTTATGCACTTATAGATCCTGGCTCTACTCTTTCATATGTTACCCCGATCGTTGCTGGTAAGTTGGGGGTAGGCCCTGAGTTATTGCCTAGACCATTTGTTGTATCTACGTCGGTTGGTGAATCTATTATAGCTAGACGAGTTTATCGAGATTGTGCAGTGTGGATTTATGACCATCTCACTTCAGCTGATCTAATCGAATTAGATATGATTGACTTCGATGTCATTATGGGCATGGACTGGTTAGCTGCATGTTATGCTAATATCGATTGTAGAAATAAGGTTGTCAAATTCCATTTTCCAAAAGAGACAATCCTGGAGTGGAAAGGTAATGCTGCCACGCCAAGGGGTAGGTTTATTTCCTACCTTAAAGCCCAGAAAATGATTTCTAAAGGCTATATTTATCATTTAGTCCGAGTACAAAGTATAGAAGAAGGACCAGTGACTCTTCAATCGGTTCCCGTGGTGAGTCAATTTCTAGATGTATTCCCAGATGAGCTTCCAGGAATCCCTCCAGAAAGGGAAATTGAGTTTGCCATTGACCTACTCCCAGATACTCAGCCAATATCAATTCCCCCTTACAGGATGGCTCCTGCAGAATTAAGAGAGTTAAAGGAACAATTAAAGGATCTACGCGAAAAAGGTTTCATTAGGCCTAGTACATCGCCATGGGGCGCACCAGTTTTGTTTGTTCGTAAGAAGGATGGGTCCTTGAGAATGTGTATCGATTACCGACAACTGAACAAAGTTACAATCAAGAATAAGTATCCGCTTTCAAGGATTGATGACCTTTTTGATCAGTTGCAAGGCGCCAAATGTTTTTCAAAGATTGACTTGCGGTCGGGGTATCACCAGTTACGTGTTAAAGGGGTAGATGTTCCAAAAACAGCCTTTAGGACAAGGTATGGCCACTTTGAATTTCTAGGAATGTCTTTTGGGCTTACTAATGCCCCAGCAGCTTTTATGGACCTAATGAATCGGGTATTTAAGCCATTCCTAGATGTATTCGTGATCGTATTTATTGACGATATCCTGATTTACTCGCGGTCCAAAGCCGAACATGCTGATCATTTACGTGCAGTATTGCAAACACTTCAGAATCATAAATTATATGCAAAGTTCTCCAAATGTGAGTTTTGGTTGACTTCAGTGGCTTTTCTTGGCCATATAATTACAGACAAAGGTATTAGAGTTGACGGCCAAAAGATTGAAGCAGTAAAGAATTGGCCGAGGCCCTTGAATGCTACAGAGATCCGTAGTTTTTTGGGCTTAGCAGGTTATTACCGAAGGTTTGTAGAAGGGTTTTCTTCTATATCTGCACCATTGACAAAGTTGACTCATAAAGCTGCCAAGTTCCAGTGGTCTGATGCATGTGAGCAGAGTTTTCAGGAGTTGAAGGACAGGCTTACTTCAGCACCTGTCTTAACTCTGCCAGAGGGCACAGAAGGTTATGTTGTTTATTGTGATGCTTCAAGGATTGGGTTAGGTTGCGTTTTAATGCAACATGGTAAAGTTATTGCCTATGCCTCGAGACAACTAAGAAAGCACGAACAAAATTACCCTACTCACGATCTTGAATTGGCAGCAGTTATATTTGCCTTGAAAATTTGGCGCCATTACTTGTTTGGAGTCCATGTAGACGTGTTTTCGGACCACAAAAGTCTACAGTATTTATTCAAACAGAAGGATTTAAACCTAAGGCAAAGAAGGTGGCTAGAGTTACTAAAGGATTATGACGTAGATATTTTGTACCATCCAGGGAAGGCCAATGTAGTGGCCGATGCACTTAGCCGCAAATCCATGGGAAGCTTGAGCCACGTGGAAAATAGAAAGATTGAGATGACAAGAGAACTACATCAGTTAGCTAATTTGCAGGTTCGACTACTAGACCAAGGTAATGGGGGAGTTGTTATTCAAAGCACAGCGGAATCCTCACTTATGACAGAGGTAAAGGAAAGACAATATAATGATCCAGAATTAGTAAGATTGAGGGAGGAAATTCCACAACAGAAGCAACCACTAATAGAGCTTAAGGAGGATGGGGTTCTGAGATATCAAGGTCGTCTATGTGTACCTAACGTCGGGGAGCTTCGGGAGAAAATTTTGGTAGAAGTTCACTATTCCCGCTATTCGATCCATCCAGGAGCGACGAAGATGTATAATGATCTTCGACAAATTTATTGGTGGAATAATATGAAGAGAAATATTGCAGAGTTTGTAGCCCAATGCCCGAATTGTCAACAGGTAAAAATTGAACACCAGAGACCCGGAAGTCTAACTCAAAGTATAGTGATACCTACCTGGAAATGGGAGGTGATCAACATGGACTTTATTACAGGCTTACCCCGTACTTATCGGAAGTATGATTCCATATGGGTGATTGTAGATAGACTTACAAAATCAGCTCACTTTTTGCCAGTCAGGACAACTTATACTGCTGAAGATTATGCCAAGTTGTATATTAGTGAAATAGTTCGACTTCATGGTGTCCCAATTTCCATCATTTCAGATAGGGGTGCTCAGTTTACAGCAAATTTCTGGAGGTCTTTCTAGAGAGGCTTAGGTACTCAAATAAGTCTCAGTACAGCTTTTCATCCACAGACAGATGGACAAGCTGAACGCACTATTCAAACACTCGAAGATATGCTAAGAGCTTGTGTACTAGATTTTAAAGAGAGTTGGGATGACCATTTGCCACTAATTGAGTTTGCTTATAATAATAGCTTTGCAAGCATTCAAATGGCTCCTTATGAGGCTTTATACGGGCGAAAGTGTAGATCACCAATTGGATGGTTTGAAATTGGAGAAGCAGGATTATTAGGGCCAGACCTAGTTAATCAGGCAATGGAGAAGGTGAAGCTAATCCGAGAAAGATTACTAACAGCCCAGAGTAGGCAGAAATCATATGCAGATGTGCGACGTCGGGATTTGGAATTTAATATTAGTGATTGGGTTTTCCTAAAGGTTCGCCTATGAAAGGCGTTATGCGATTTGGTAAAAAGGGAAAGCTTAGTCCAAGATATATTGGACCATACAGGATCATTCGGAGGGTAGGAAAAGTGGCATATGAGCTAGATTTACCCACAGAATTGGAGACAGTCCATCCTGTATTTCATGTATCGATGCTACGAAGGTGCATAGGAGATCCTTCACGTATTATGCCTATTAAAGATGTTCAACTTTCTGAAGACTTATCCTATAAGGAAGTACCAATTTCTATCCTAGATCGTCAAGTTAGGAAGCTCAGAACCAAAGAAGTAGCCTCAGTAAAGGTGTTGTGGAGAAATAATAATATTGAGGAAATGACGTGGGAAGCCGAGGAAGAAATGAGGAAAAAACATCCCAAGTTATTTATGACTTGAAGATAGTACAGAGGTAAGTCATATTCTTATATTCTTGATACTCTTCCTACTATGCAAATATGATCAGGTTTGAACATGTGAAAATGATTACATTTAATTATATATAGTTGTATCGCCCTGTGAGGCATCATGCTGGACTTTTGCTGAGTTTCAGGTTTTTGGATAGTCCCAATTATAAAGGAAACTCTGTCGAAATTTCAAAAAAATCCTAAGGGACTAGAGCTCTATATGCATTACCCTCATTCGAGGACGAATGATTCTAAGGGGGGAAGGATATAACACCCCGTACCTTTCAAAACCTATGTGACTAAGTAAATATCGATTGTGAAGGGGTACTTTGGCCTAGAATTTGAAATGGTCAAATGTATATAAGTGTTAAGTTAAGTTATAAGGAGGAGGGTTTTGAAAATGAGATAAAACAAGTGAGGTACTTGCTCGACTTATCTAAGCTCTTAGGTGACAAGTAGGTGCATCACCTACCTACGCTAACGAACTAAGTTTCGAGGGCCGATTATGGGCAGCAACACCATGGATTATTAGACCTAATGGTAGCCCAAATGAAGCTTAAAGTTGGCCCATCACAGCACAACCAAATCTGGCCCAAACAACTACACAAGAGAGCCACCAATATTGACCACATTTTGACCCAAGAGAAGCCCAAAATCAGCCCCAAAACTTAACCCTTTTGAGGCCCAAGAAAAGAGTAATTTTGGCCCAAGTTTCTTGACCCATTTTGGCCCAAATATACTCAAAAAAAGTTGGCCAAAAAGGTCCCTTTATATAGGCCATTTGCTGATCAATGTTGTTCACAAAAAGCTGGAAAATTCTCTCTTATCTCATTTCCTTTTGGCAGCCCTTTTCTCCCTTTAGGGTTCTAAGAAGACCAAGATTAATTTAAGCTTAAGGTGAGTTAATCAACTTGTTATCTTGGTATTAATATACTACATATAGCTAGGATATCCTATGGTAAGAAAGACATGAACTATGGCAGCCCCTTTCTTATGATTTAACACATAGAAATTGTGTAACAATTAAGAAATTTCTTCTTCTCTTGTTGGTGTATGTGTAGGGGGTACTTAAGCTTTTAAAGCATCAATAAAAAGAGGATAAAAACACACCTTCAAGTGTGGTAAGTACTCTGCCCATAATAATATTTTTGGATTGAAGTTCGGATGGACAATTGTTGTTGAATTGTTGTTAAGAACTCACGGGACGGCGATCGGAAGCCGTGGGTTCAATGTGTTGCTATTGTATTTCGGCATGGTGAGTTGTGTAGGGGATGTTTGATGTGTTTTGTATTATTGGAGGCAGTAGGTTGGTGTGTGTGTGATGTGTATTGGATAGGGGAGAAAGGTGTGACGATACACCTTTAATTAATGCAAAATACGTAAATCTGCCCGGGAAATGTTTAGCTACTGTTTTGGGAATGTTGCAGCAGGTTTAAGAGCTAATATTAGCTTCATTATACCCTTGTGTTGTAGATTAACTTAATAAGGGAAAGTCCAAGTTGTGGTAAGCGCAATCTTCGGAAGGAACGAGGTATGTTAAGGCTTCTTTATTCCTTATCGGCATGAATCTACAAATAGAACTCTAAATCTCCGAAAGAAGGAATTTGAGTATTTTGTTGTAAGAGAGCTGATTTGGTAACTCAACAAGTCTTAAGGAACTAATTTATACATTATGGTGATTCAAGTCGCCTTCTTATAAAAATCTGATTCTTTTTGCACGAAATGTAAGTTATCCTTTTGTCAAGTTTCTTCTTTGTATTGTGATCTCTAATCAAGCTTTAGAAAGTATACAAGGAAAGTTAGAAAGTCAAATCCCCATTTATATGTGTTTGGTATGTTGAGTCCAACACCTAGTAAGCCAAGGCTAAAGAATTATCTAAATGAACCTTCATAAATAACAAGAATAGCTTGGAAGGTCAATCTAGTAATACACTTATTATGCATGGTTTGCGTGTTAGTGTGCACCGAGGTGCTACTGCCATATTGAGGCTATTATATACATAGTGTGCACCGAGGTGCTACTGCCATATTGAGGCCATTATACACATAGTGTGCACCGAGGTGCTACTGCCATATTGAGGCCATTATATACATAGTGTGCGCCGAGGCGCTACTGCCATATTGAGGCTATAAATATAGGGTGCGCCGAGGCGCTATTGTGGTTCAGTGTGGGTTATAAAGAGTGAGTTGCAGCGTGAGTTAATGCATGTGTTGTGTTCTAAAAAGAATAAAGAGAAAGAGCTTAACGAGTCTTACCAATTACAGTTTACAAGTTTCATATTATATCTTTTCGGATTTACTACTTGCGACTTGCTTTTATGTTTCTACCTTACATGCCAGTACATTATTGTCGTACTGACGTCCCCATTGCCTGGGGGCGCTGCATACATGCCTGCAGGTCCAGACAGATATCCAGACAGATCTCTTTAATAGGAGTTGCAAAGTTCAGCCATTTTGGTAAGCTCCCTTCTTCCTGGAGCTGACGAGTCAGAGGTCTAGCTTATATTTTGGCCAGGTTATGTATATGTACAACTTATGGGTAGTCCAGGGCCCTGTCCTGGATATGAGATATTTTACTTACTCCTAGAGGCTTGTAGACGTGTATATGTATATCAGTGTTGGGTATGGCCTTGTCGGCCTTGTTATTAGCTATCTACTATGATAATAGCCTTGTCGGCCTTGAGTTGCTTAACTACTATTGAGCTTTTAGTGTTTCAAATTGCTATTCTTAGAGACCTTGTCGGTCTCAGACCCTCAGCAAGTTCAATAGAGATACACTCTATTTTGACACCCTCGGCCTTTTGGGGCTCCGGGTGTCGATCATGCCTCCCATGGTTTGGGGAGTGACATTGTGCATGGTCATTGTATTCGTTTCAGCTTTCAGTTATATTTCAGCGTACCTATTTTTATGTTTAGTTCATTATTGCCCAGCTTAGTACATATCATGCATGCTCAGTACCTTTAAAGTATTGACGCATACTTTTGTGCTACAACATTTCATGATGTAGGTTCAGGTGCTCAGCATCCAGACCGGGATTAGTCAACTTCCAGTCCGTACTTAGCAGCTCAGTGGTGAGTCCTCATAGTTCGAAGATGATAGGCATGCTTTACCTTTAGTATTTACTTTTAAATTTTAGTCCTATTAGAATTAGTTGGGGGCATGTCCCAGTAACTCATATCAGTTAGAGGCTTTCAGACATAGACTAGATTTCAGCAGTTGCTAGTGTTGATGTCAGCACTATACCATTTATATATTTCATATACTTAGATATTTGGGTTTTTCCTATTTCAGTTATGAAATTGTTTTTAGCTTTCGCACAGTGCATGTTTTAAAAAAATTGGACTTTGTATAGATATGCCATACCATGGGTTAGCTTGGGGTCACTTGTGACACTAAGCACCGTGTTGCGTCCAGGGGGTAGCCTCAGGGCATGACAACAAGGTATTGTTAGGAAAGGTTTCATCTTCTTGGCTCCTTATCGTGCATTCCTGGCTTTATTGACTTCTAAAACTTTGGTTGTTCATTCATTCTTAGATGCCTAAGATGAGTTTTACAGCGGTTGGTGTCGAGGCTTCTGTGCCTATTGCTTCAGTGCTTCCGTCAGCACCAGGACTTCGTGAGAGTTTATTGCATCAGATAGGGGTGTGGGGACAGCCCAGCCTCCGATTGGATTTATAGCGACCTCAGCACTTCAGGACACCGTGGCTAGGACTCTGAGTCCTCCGATGAGTGTTTCGATACCCGGTTCTACGAGTGGTGCCTCAGTTAGGGTTGAGCCTCTAGTTCTTTAGCAGGGTTGTTTCTCAGTGTTGGACTACAAGGTGAGATTTCGCGAGATGGTCAGGCGTACTGCAAGGGTTGTCCCTTCAGAGTTTGATAGGGTCCAGAGCTTTGTGGGAGGTTTGATTTCACCACTCCGTTTGGCAACTGAGCATTTGGTTACAGTTGGGATGACTTTCCTACAGGTAGTTGACCATGCTTGGGCTGTTGAGGGTTTGTGTTGTGAGTCTTATGGAGGTGGTGCTCAAAAGCGTCGTCGCCAGGATAGTTCTTGAGGTTCTCAGACTCGAGGTAGGGGATTCTTCAGCAGAGATAAGTTCCATTACTTCTTGTCTACTGCGCCAGTTTTGGTTACTCCATGGATTCCAGAGGGTGTTGGTGCAGGACATGTTGAGCAGAGTAGGTAGGGTACAGGTCATATCCTTCGGGGTTTGCCTTCCGAGGGTTTAGGCTGTGGTGGCCGGTCAGGTTCAGTGAGATATTCCCGTCGGACTTCATCTGGTAAAGGCTATTTTTGGTGTGGTGAGCACGGGCACTTTGTTAGGAATTACCCCATAATTGTGTATCCCGGTCAGCCTGGTTGTTATGATTGTGGAGGGATTGGTCACCTTTATAGAGCTTATCCCCGGTGAGGGCCGAATGGGCCTTTAGTTTCAACCACTCAGTCCAGAGTTAGATCCCGTCAGCTTGATGCTCCCCTTGGTGGGCTAGAGGTAGAGGTTTCTGATATCATTGCTCCAGGTCAGGCCTTAGCTACCTTCGAATTGTGTTAGCCCGCTCGTGTTGCGACTCTATCCCTTCTGTCGTTTAATTGCTTATATGCCTACCTTCTACTTGTTTAGTTGTTTGGATACCTGAATTGTAGTATCGATGTGTTGTTTTATTGGGTGCTTAATTCTTTAGTAGTGGATAGGGGTGAGTTATCCTTGTGATTTGTTTTACCCGGAGTTGTAGCTTGTGAGTAGGCTTTGTAGAGCTCGCTCCTGTTTATTGTGGTTCTAGGCTTGCTTTGGGTCTTCTTTTCTAGCGGTCCTAGATGGTTGTTTCCTAGGCCATTATCTAGCATGGCTAGAGGTTCCTGTGTTGGTTCGATGTGATACCGGTAGTTGTACCAGAGTTGAGATTTTTCCTTAGTTGAGGAGATATTGGTTATGCTAGCATACATAGATCGGTTTGGCCTCTTGAGTGTTTAGAGTCGACCCTCTTTGTTGATTGGTTTAGGAGGTTGGCATGTATGTGGGTTGTTCCTATAGTCTCCTCCAGTTCCTTATATGTTGGGTGTTTTGTTGTATCCCTAGTCCCAGTGGGAACAAATCTTGATCGTAGTTCTCTGGATAAGCTCTTGATTTTGGCATTGTGATTGGGTTTTGACTTTAGCACTTCCGACTAAGTGTTGATCGTAACCTCGTGGTTGGGTTGTATTCGTAGCATTTTGGGTGAGTTAGGCATCCGGACCATTCTTCTCCTGCTTTATTGAGTTTGATGTGTAGCTATGAGAAGTAAGGTAATGGCTTCAGGTTCTTATTCGAGAAAGGATTTGTAAGGTTTAGTATGTGCTAAGGAAGGATTTCTGTTTAGTTGAAAAATGAGGGAGATGACTCTTTGTTTGTTTTTATGTGTCTTAGTAGTTGACTGAGGTGGCGACGAAGGTTGGCTTTGGGATTATGTGTTGGTGAATTAATTTAGCCGTCTACACATTGCAGTGTGTTTCCCATTGTTTGGTTTGTGTTTTGGTAGCAGCAGCGGTGTTGGCAATTTGCATATTCAAGCCTAGTTGGCTTAGGTTATTAAGGGTTCATTCGCAGCATATGGGTTTGACAAAGGCTTTGGTTGGCAGTTTTGAAGTTGGGATTCAGAATAATGGCTTGACAGGTTTCATCAAATGGTTCGTGGCATTTTTTATTTAGTTGCAGTATCCTAGTGCCGGGAGGCAGTGGGTGCGAGCAACTTAGCTTCTTTTACTCCAGTTTTGGATGCGACTATTGGCCTTGGACACCTAGTCCTTGGCTAACCTCTGTATTGGGCGGGATATTCCTGATTTCAGTAGTGCTCTTCATGGTATGAAGTTCCTTTCATCTTAGTTGGACAGGTGCAGTGGTGTAAGTTCCAGAATCAGCGGTGATGTAGTATGTGGTCAGGTTATATAGGTTGATACTATCGAGCCTATCGTTAGGTTCTAATGATGCTTTGAGGTTTATAGTAGCCTTCATTTGCCGAGGATTTGAAAGCTTGTTTAGTTGATTCTTCCGGAATTATTGTTTATGTGGGGTTCTAGTATTGGTTAGACATGAACAGTATGGGCTAGCAGTTCAGTATGATATATGCTTCGAAATAGTTGGTTGTGTGCAAATCTGGTAGAGCGGTTGATTCGAGCCAAGGGAGTGAGTTGAATATATATGCAAATTCCCATGGCTAGGTGGTAACGTTGAACCCCAGGCACCCTTTTTCCTTTACCTTTGGGGTGTTTTGACTTGATATTCATGGCATGGTGGACTTCTTCCTGAGGTGAGCTTGGTAAGATGACTTCAAAATAGAATGGTGTTCGAGTAATTTGGAGTTGCAGTAGTGTTCCCAGAGTTTGGAGCTTAGCCGGTGATTTTGAGCTTCGTGGTAAGCTTACCACACTCCTTGCAGAGGCTTGGTTCTAGATTTTTGTCTGTTGGGCAGGTTGCCCTGGTTCATTTGCTTCCGGTTAGCTCAGACTAGGCATGGTGCAGCGGTTGGGTTCGTTCTACAGTTTGGAAGTTTCTTCGTCAACACAAAGTATTCATATATGCCTTTCCTAACTTTGGTTTACAGACTTCAGTCGGATTCAGATGGGTTGATCAGTTGGGTTCAATTAGCTAGTTTGGTGTTGGCAAAAGTGTTCTTCCATTGCTTGATGGTTAGTCGGGTCAGGAAACTCCAGTTTTTGAGGACCTGCTACGGGTTGTTATCTTGGATGGCAAAAGTTAGTAGACTTTAGTTTGACCTTGGTAGAACTTGAGTATAAAGGGTGACTTCGTTCATGGTAGAGTATACGCGAAGACCGTGTATTTTTGAGGTTTCAGTTGGTGCTTTCATGGTGGTTGAGTGTTTGACTTGTATGCAACCTCTGGTTATGGTGTGAAAGGGTTTTGTTCAGGATAAAATAGATTTGTGGATCAGCGGGTTCATAAGTTGGAGTTGTGGGTTGATGGCTCTTCTAGTAAATTTGGTTGTGGTTTTGAAGATTCGAGCTCTTTGTGTGTATAGCCTTGCTTCTCTTGTTTCAATGTTGTGTCGGTGCTTCCGATTGAGATTCTCGAAGTTTAGTTTAGGTCGTCAAATCTTTGGAGTTTTGGAGATGAGTTTGGATCTAGCTTGGATAGTAATGGGTTTTAGCTTGGTTGCATTCGTTGGTTATGTTGGGTGTCGTCCGGCTGAGGAGGCTACCCAGGTTGTCCGAGAGAGTAGTGCGGGCTGTGTTTCCGCTGTCCTTTTAATCTATAGTCTATCCTTCTTTCCTGACTTTCAGGGATGAAAGTCTTTTTAGTTAGTAGATGATGTAATGACCCTTCTAGTCATTTATGTGTTTTTGCTTTTCTTGTACCATTAAAGCTTGCATGTAGTGGCCCCAAGTCATTTATGGCTTGCTGGGACTGGTAGTTCGGTGCCCGGGCCGTTTGCTTGGTCTTTTTGGCCATTCCTTGTTTTAGAGCTTTTAGCTTTTGAAATTGTTGACTTCAGTCAACATTCTTTGTGAACATGCTCGAAATCGAATTCCGACAGTTCTGTTAGCTCCGGAGCGTGGACTTTGGTCTAGAGGGACCTTTGGTCGGGATCAGGGAGATTTTCAGCTTGGAATTCTCTCTCGTTTTGTGTTTTTAGGACAGTTGGGCTGGTTTGGTTGACTTTGGTCAACATTCGGAGAAGACGGCCTCGGATGGAAGACTGTTTATGAAATATCAGGTCAAGATTGTGGAAATGGAGTGCCTTTGTCAACCTAAAATACAAAAGATTATGTTGCCATTTATTTCTCCATAATTTCCTTACTCTGTCCCCAAACACCTTAATTAATTTAGTTCTATGAACTGTTAACCAGTAAAAAGGGAAAAGACAGTCATGAGGCTTCATTTTATGGGTTGCATGGTGGTCCTTCAACTTATGAAACCTTGTTATGTGAATCTAGATCAATGATCTCCTTAACAAATATGCAAACTGTCTTTGTTTTATGTGGACGTTGAGGGAACAACATGACCCAACTTGTCTTTCTAGTTAGCTTTTGATTTTTGCTTCCTGCTATGCATTTTACTAGAAAGTTTTCCTAAAGTGAACAAGTGGTGTGATGAGAGGATAATCAGGGACAGTAACCACTTATTAGTTTGAGCAAAGCCTAAATATACTTCCTTCTGTCTCAAATAGAATGACGGAATTTAGTGACATCGGTAAAAAAAAAATTGCCTTCTGGTACCAGTGATTTACATTTTAGTTGTGTGAGACTTGTTCCTTGAAAATGACTAATGCTGATAAGTTTATTGGTTTGGGGTTGATTTAAATGTATTTCCTTAAATAAAAGTATAACACGGGTGGAAAGGAGAATAAAGGATAAGAATACCAATTCTAAGTGAAGTAGATTGTTTCTCCTCTATCCATCGCCTTTCAAGTTTTAATTAGTTAGAGATGCATTTGGTTAAGGATTATCACTCGTTGCTTGAGCAAATACAAAGGTCACAACTTTTAAGGATATTGTGGAAAAAGGATAGAGGTTTCTGGAGAACCCACAGCTCTTTGTCCTCAACAGTGATCTGATTAAGTAAAATCTTGATGAATAATTTAAAGATAAAACTATCTAACTAAATATATCACTTACACTTTGTATTACAATACACCAGCTTGTTTAGTTCAAGCTAAATATTGTATTGTTTATACATCATGAAGCTCTCAGAGATAAGAAAAATGTTTGTTATGTAAATATGAAATGATTCAAATTCAGCGGTGAAGTTGAAAAGAAAAGTTAATCCAATTGTGGACCAAACATAATGTTATAGTAAGGTCAATGTGTCTAAATCTAGAACAACACATGCTTCATTCTTGTATGTAAGACCCATGGTGTTTCAGTATAGTCAATGTGTCTATTGAACTTGTTTTGGTCCCCATATTTACATGAAGTCTAAGATCTTCAAATTTCCTAGCAAATGATGATAGGCATGACTTGTAGAACTAATTAGTGAATGACATTCTTGTCTTTCACTCTCCACCAGTTGTGTAGGATTCTTCTAACAGACGAGTGATAATGAGTAATTCCCAATGGTGCCCCAACCAATCTCCAAATTTGGTTAGTTGTCTCACCTTTAAGTTTGCCTTTTCCGTCCAATACTATGTTAACTATGGAGAAGGTTATGACCATGTTAATATCACTTCCCTTCAATTAAGTTAAGGTTTGAGTTTGAATAACTTGTCCTCCTCCTAATACTACCAATTACTATCGACTATCACCAACTATTACCACCACATAGACATCGAGTCAAAGACGTTTTTGAAATTATTAAATAGTTTCAATAAAATTCCGAATCCTCTATCCTCCCCAAACTCTACTTGTGGGATTTCATTGGTATGTTGTTATTGTTGACTTACGTTAAAATTTGCAGGTCCATTTGAATCTAAAAGGGAAAAAAAGTGGTTAAAGTAGCTCGAGATGCTTAGAGAAATGAAATTAGTATTTTATTTTCTTTTGTGTAATATGTTATTATTTGCAGGCTTCAAATTTTTATTTTGTTTGACAGAATTAAAATTTGTAGATCCATTTGAATCTGAAAAGAAAAAACAATAGTTGAAATAACTCAATATGCTGAGAGAAGTGACAATACTATTTTATTTTATTTTTTTGTATTCTTGTTGTTGTTAATGGGCATGAACTTCTTATTTTGTTTAACTTACATCAAAATTTGCAGGTCCATTTGAATACGAAAAGGCAAAAACAATTACTGCGGTGTCTCGAGATGCTCAGAGAAGTGATACTAGTACTTTATTTGCTTCTATGTAACTTTTTGTTATTAGTTGGCTTGAAATTTTATTTTGTTTGGCTTACATTAAATTTGAAGGTCTATTTGAATCTAAAAAGGCAAAAAAAAATGGTTAGAGTGGCTCTAGATGCTCAGAGAAATGAAACTGGTATTTTATTTTCTTCTGTGTAATATATTTTTGTTGTTATTGGCCTTGAAATTTTTGTTTTCTTTGACTTTATTAAAAAAAAATTCAGGTTTATTTGAATCTAAAAAAGCAAAAAAAAGTGGCAGAAACAAATCGATATGCTGAGAGAAGTATACTACTATTTTTATGTAATCCTTTTGTTGTTACTTGAACTTTTTATTTTATTAGACTTACATCAAATTTTGCAGGCCCATTTGAATCTGAAAAGGCAAAAAAATGGCTAAAGTGACTCGAGATGCTCAGAGAAGTGAAACTAGTATTTAATTTTCATCTGTTTCATATTTTTTTGTCATTAGTGGGCTTGAACTTCTTGTTTGGTTTGACTAATGTCACGACCCGATTTCTCGGTCATGATGGCACCTACAACCCCCCAGTAGGCAAACCAATCCCCGTAGCCCAGAACGGTTAGTAATGGGCTACCTTCGAACAGTTTAAGCAGAAGAACAAATAGATAAGCGGAAGCAAGGGAACAAGATGAATAAACTGGATAACCGGAGTAATATAAATACAAAGCGAAAGCTAAACCAACCCAAAACCTGGTGTCATAGTGTATAAGAGTCGAACTACATCAGGAGTACAAAGGGCCAAAAGTAATATATACATGATGTCTCTGAAACTACGAGAGTACAAAATACATCAAGGATAAACTAAAGTCAAGCTCTGAACGCTAAGAGCTCACCCTAAGCCTGGATGATCCCAAAACAACACCCCGCACAAGTCTCCGGTGCTCTAACGGCGATGGCCCACACTATGATCTGCAGCAGAAGATGCAGAGGGTAGGGTGAGCACCAAATGTGAAGCATATGGTACCCAGTAGGTATCATAGGCCGACTGGGCACATATAAAGTAAAATAGCAATAGCACACAGAATAGAAGTAAACAGTCACGACAATCAACGGTAAGGTACACAGGAACAAGCCCAGAGGGAAGACAACAGAAAGCAACAAGCAAGGCTAGCAAATTGAATATATACATGGCAAACACAGGTGAAAGTAAGAGCGACACACATGGGATCCTCGCAAAAATAGTATATATGCATAAGTCTAGAAATGGACGGTATACTGGTAACCTCAAGTATAAGGAATGGGAGAGAAGGGTAAAGTAGACATGCTCGAAAATAGTAAATAATAACCACACTAATCACGACAATCTCATTCCAGAAACCAACAACCCCGATGTAACCAATTTCACCCTCAAGACAGAAATAATGTAGTAAGACTCTACCTACAGTCCCTCGGCCGCCCATACAACCGAGGAACACAATCAAGTGAAAACAAACCATCCGGCATCCCATACTACCGGAGCATACAATGAACAATCAATAGACAAGAGTGGTACTTCATGCAGATGAATGATATGATGCCATGCTAAGTAAGAATGATCAAAGTACCGTATGTCACCCGCTTTCAGCACCCTATAAGGCCCAGAAGACGGGACCCATAAAAGGTCTCACCCGTATACCACTACTACACTGTATACCCTCCCTCCGACACCCGCAGCTCGCAGTTTCTAGTCCAGAATGGCAAGGTCCATGGAGGTCCCCGACCAACATACTAGATGTCCCGCATTCTCAAGACAATCCCCAAGAAAAGCTGCCTGGAGGGTATCCATGTCAAAAACAGTAAGCCCAAAGGCTCTAGCACTCGGCCTCTCCAAGTCCAGCAATACCCTGGATGCTGTAGTAAAAGAGTAGGGAACTCAACCCCGTCGAGCCCAATAAAAAGTGGAACTATTGATAAAATGTCTTTTAAAACTTTCCTTACCCCAAGAAGATCCATAAGACAAGTCAAAACCATTTCCAAATCATTTTCGTCGAAAATGGGACCCCCGGGACATGCAACGTTTAGAAAATAGTTCTAGAAGGCCCGAAGCCAAAACCGTAGTAAAACGTGAGAAACCTCTCAATATGAATGAAAATGGCATGATCAAACACACAATGGCCGCGCCGCAGCTCACAATCAACCTATCGGCCCTGCACAGGCTCCAAAGCTACTCAGCAAGCATAACCAGCCTAGAAGGATAATTTTATGTTCGGGACTCGTAGACATTCCCAATGATCCCACCGTCTATGTTCCAGAGTCAACAAGGTCTCACAGGACCACAAGGGTAATAATATCAATTAACAAGAATACTACACACAACGGAGGAAAGAAACGGGACGGATCATGGAAGAGCGATCAAGGTCTGTGGTACCAACCTAATAACCCAACCCAAGGATGCCAACTAGTACAATTTTACCCGATATATGCAAAGTATAGGGAGTTAATCCATAACCTACCTATCGTCCAATGACAAGCTGCATGAACGACGATATTCGGGGCTGAGCTACTCCGAAAAGCTCCGAACGAGAATCAAGCTATCAAATTCACGAATAAAAAGTTAAGACGAGACCAACGATACCCATATTGCTATAATTGTAGCCAGGCCAATATCTGGGTAAAAAGCAGGCCCGCGGGGCCCACAACCTAAAACCAAAAATGAAAAGAACCACGATGACCCCAACGATGCCAAGAAGGCATGCTCCAAAATTGAGCACATTAGGCCAAGGAAAAAGGCATCAAAACAGCCCGCAAAGGTTGGGGTTTAAAGAATGGACTTTCGAAAATTAAAACGTTAATTGGGCAAGAAATACTTACCACAATGATGGAATTCCAACCAACACGAAGAACTCACCACCCCAACGAGCATGCACAAGCCATAACGCAGCCATGACAACAAAACCCCAAGCTTGGGATGAGAGCATCAATGGAGGAAATTAAGAAAGTCTAGGTGGAGAAGAAGCTTACCAAGGGACAAAGGTTGACGGAGAATCCATGAACAAATGACTCCCTAAGGGTTTGAATCAATATAGAGAAATTTGTTGGAGAGATATCGGAGTTTTAGAGTGAGAAAGTGAGAGAAACAATGCTGGAAAAACAAACTTTCAGCTATATATAGTTGCTGGAAAATGGCCAGTGCCAACAGCGCTGAAGAGAGGCAGGCGCCTCGGGGCTATCGCGCTGGGATGGCGCGATCGCGCTGAAGGTCGGCAGGCACTGAGGCGCGATCACGCTGGCCTTGGCACGATTGCACTGAAGGCTGTCCTGCAACTAATTTTCTGCAACTTTTTAAAAACCCCATGGGGTGTTCTGGGCATAATCGGAAATCGATATTCAAAAACCAATAATGCTAACAGAGTGGAAACGACGTTCCAAACTCAACGGAATCAAAGAAACGTCCATATGAGGTCGTTTCAGAGAAATGTTGACCCAAGTTAACACTAACAAAAAAGAACTCAAGGGCTCGAGATGAGTCCGGCTCACCCAGAACCCAAACCAACTACCTTTCTAGCCCAAGCTCAACATTCCAGAGCTGATGGAATAGTCAGATTTCGAATCCGACACTCTGATCATCGAAAGTCACCCAAAGTTACACTTTCAACTCCAAATGGCCTAAAAACTGAGAAAACCACACCAAACCCACACCAGAAGTTCTCAGGCCTTAACAAAAGGTCTAACTAGACCAAACTCATCGCTCCGGAGCTAACGTATTTGTCAGAATTAATTTCCAAGTACGTTAGCTAAGAATGTTGACCAAAGTCAATGATATTCTAAGTTTAAGCTCTAAAACAGGTAAGAAGTCAAAATGACCAAACAAACGACCAGGGCACCGAACCACCAGTCCCAGCAAGCCATAAATGTCTTGGGGATATATAAGAAGGCTCTAACAATGCAATAAATGTGTAAATGTGATGATGACTGGAAGGGTCATCACAACATCCACTACTAAAAAGACTTTTATCCTCAAAAGTCAAGAAGAAGGGAGTACCTGAAGGCTAGAACAACTACGGATACTGAGCATGCAACTCACTCTTGGTCTCCCAAGTAGCCTTCTCGACCGAATGGTGCCTCCACTGAACTTTCACAACTGGAATCTCCCTAGATCTCAACCTCCTGATATCTCTGGCCAAAATAGCTATCGGCTCCTCAACAAATGATAACCTCTCATCCAACTGAACAGAATCCCAATGCAACACATGAGACTCATCTGGTACATACCGGCACAACATTGAGACATGGAACACTGGGTGAATGGCTGAAAACATCGAAGGCAATGCTAACATGTAGGCAACACTACCAACCCTCTGTAGAATCTCAAACGGCCCAATGAACCTGGGGCTAAGCTTGCCTCTTCGACCAAACCTCATCACGCCCTTCACGGGCGATACACGAAGGAAAACCATGCCACCAACACTGAACTCCAAGGCACGAAGTCTACGATCAGTGTAGCTATTCTGCCTACTCTAGGCCATTCTAAGTCTATCCTAGATCAAACAGACTCGGTCCAAGGAATCTCTAAGCAAATCCGTACTCTGCGGTCTGGACTCTAACCCATCAAACCAACTAATTGGCGATCTGCAATGCCTACCATACAAAGCCTCGAAAGGTGCCATGCCAAAGCTCGAATGAAAGCTATTATTATATGCAAACTCAGCCAATGGCACAAACTGATCCCATGAACCTTTAAAGTCAAGTACACAGGCCTGAAGCATATCCTCTAGGACCTGAATGGTCCTCTCGAACTGGCCATCTGTCTGAGGGTGGAAAGCAGTACTAAGATGAACCTCTATACCCAAATACCTCTGTATAGCTCTCCAGAACTGAGATGTGAACTGAGTATCACGGTCTGAAATGATAGAAGTTGGGACCCCGTGATACCGTACAATCTCATGAATGTAGATCTGAGCTAACCTCTCTGCCCCGTAGGTAGTCTGAACCGGCAATAAATGCGCTGACTTGGTCAGCCTATCCACGATCACCCAAATGAAATCAAACCTCCGAGTAGTACGAGGCAAACCAACAACAACGTCCATAGTAATACCTTCCTACTTCTACTCAGGAATGGGAAGTCGCTACAACAAGACACCCGGTCTCATGTGCTTGAACTTCACCTGCTAACAGTTCAAGCACCGAGATACAAACTCTGCCACGTCTCGCTTTATATCACCCCACTAGTAAAGTTGCCTCAGATCTCTATACATCTTTGCTGCACCAGGATGAATGGAGTATCTGGATTAATGTGCCTCACGAAGTATCAACTGTATCAAATCACCAACTCTCGGAATTCAAAGTCGACCCTCAAACCTCAAAATCCCATCAGAAACCAAGGTAGCCCAGTTGGCCTCACCCCGAACCACCTGATCACGAAGGTCACACAAACTCTGATCCTTAAGATGTCGGCTCTGAATCTGATCAACTAGAGTATAGGGAACCTCAACACTGGCAAAAACTCTACTGGGATCCGATAAGTCAAGCCTAACCAAACGGCTAGCCAAGGACTATATGTCCAAGGCCAATGGTCGCTCAGAAACTAAAAGTGAAGCTAGACTACCCATACTCACTGACTTCCAACTCAAGGCATCCGCTACCACATTTGCCTTGCCCGGATGGTATAAAATAATGAAATCATAGTCCTTCAGCAACTCAATCCATCTCCTCTGCCTCGAGTTCAGCTCGTGCTGACCTGTAATGTACTGAAGACTACGATGGTTGGTAAATATCTCGCAATGAACTCGATATAGATAGTGCCTCCAGATCTTGAGCGCGAAGACTACCGTCACTAACTCTAAGTCATGAGTGGGGTAGTTGCACTCATGAACCTTTAGTTGCCTCAACGCATATGCTATCACTCGACCCTGCTGCATCAACACACAACCAAGACTGACCCTAGAAGCATCACAATACACGGAGAAACCCTGACCCTCAACCGGCAAAGTCAGAACAGGAGTTGAAGTCAATAAGGCCTTAAGCCTCTGAAAACTATCCTCGCATTGACCAGACCACTGAAATGGAACATCCTTCCTAGTCAGCATAGTCAAGGGTGCTTCTATGGAAGAAAATCCCTCAACAAACCGTCTATAGTACCCGGCTAACCTTACAAAGCTATGGACCTCAGTAGGAGTGGTAGGTCTAGGCTAATCATGAACCGTAGAAATCTTACCCGGATCCACTCTAATCCCATCCTTAGACACAACGTGTCCTAGGAATGCAACTGAATCAAGACAAAACTCACACTTTGAGAACTTGGCATAAAGCCGGTGATCTCTCAAAGTCTAAAGTATAGTCCTCAAATGCTGCTCATGATCGTTCCTACTCCTCGAGTATATCAGAATGTCATCAATGAAGTCTATCACGAACATATCCAGGTATGGGATAAGCACCATATGCATCAAATCCATAAAGGCTATGGGGGCATTAGTCAACCCAAAAGACATCACCAGGAACTCATAATAGCCATAACGTGTCCTGAATGCTATCTTAGGGATGTCCTCCACCCTAATCTCTCAACTGATATTAGTCGTACCTCAAATGAATCTTAGAAAACATGGCGAAACCCTGAAGCTGATCAAATAAGTCATCAATCCTCAGCATCGGATACCTATTCTTCACTGTCACCTTATTCAACTACTGATAGTCAATAACATCCGCATCGACCCATCCTTCTTCTTCACGAAGAGGACAGGAGCACCTCAAGAAGACACACTCGGTCTAATAAACCCCTTAGCTAACAAATCCTGGAGCTTCTCTTTAAGCTCCCTCAACTCAGCAGGAGCCATACGATAGGTAGGGATAGAAATGGGCATGGTGCCGCGCTCTAACTCAATGGAGAAATCAATATCTCTGTCAGGTGGAAGGCCTAGCAGGTCGGTAGAAAACACATCTAGGAAGTCTCTAACCAAAGGAACAGACTCAGGAGAGGTAGGGTCAGCACTAGCATTTCGGAAATATGCTAGATAAGCTAAACACCCATGGAAAATCAACTTCCTAGCTCGAAGACAAGAGATAATCCCAAATGGTGCATGGCTAACAGAACCCTGCCACACGACCGAGCGTACACCGAGCACGGCTATGGTAACAATCTTGGCATAGCAATCCAAAACTGCATGGTGAGGGGATAACCAGTCCATGCCCAGTATTACATCAAAGTCTAACATATCAAGTATCATCAAGTCAGCCCAAGTATCCAAATCACCGACAGATATCACACAGGATCTCACAATCCGATCCACTACTAAAGAATCTCCTATTGGGGTCGAAAAAGAAATAGGCACAGACAATGGCTCACTAGCCAACCCCAAATAAGGCAGAAAGCAGGCAGATATATATGAACAAATGGATCCAGGATCAAACAAAGTATAAGCTAGCTGACGACATACAGAAATCATACATGTGATCACAGCATCCGAGGCCTCTGCCTCCAGTCTCCCCGGGACCGCATAGAACTGACAATGACCTCCACCTGCCCGATCGCCATCCTTACCACCTTCTCTGCCATATGGAGCACCACCTCTACCCTGACCACCGCCTCCCCGAGCCGGTGGATGAACAGAGCGAATAGGATGAACTGTACCCCACTGGGGGTAATCTCTTGCATAATGGCCACCAACTCCGCACTCATAATAGGTTGTACCCCACTGGGGGCAATCTCTGGAAAAATAACCGCTAACCCCATACTCATAGCATGACCCTGATGGCCCACCCTGTTGAGACGGACCCGCTGACCTATGTATCCACCTTGACCTGATACCCCAGAAGTAGTACCCCCCATAGACTGATCATTGTGACCACGCTGACTTCCCTGACCCTACTCAAATTGGAACCCAAAGCCTGAAGTGAAGCCTGAACCGGTCGACTAGACCGACCCTTATACTGATATGGATGATAACCTCGACCCCACTTACCGGAACCTCTACAACCATGCGTAGAACCACTATAACCACCCTAATGTCGAGGCCTCTTATCTCTGGCCCCGGTGTCATGACGACGCGAATCCTCAACTGTACGGGCATAGCCCGCAATGGCCTGGAATGATTAACCGCTAGCAACTAGTATTTCTGCATGCTCTCTGAACTCTCTCCGTAGCCTCTAAATAAATTTACGGACCATGTCGGCCTCAGTAGGCATAATCATGGGCCCAAATTGTGCAAGCTGATAAAAATGGGTCTCGTACTCGGAGACAGTCATAGAATCCTAGGAAAGCCTAGTGAAATCCTCCCTCTGATGCTTTTTGTCACTCTGTGGAAAGAACTTAGCCATAAGGGCCTCATAAAACTCAGACCAGGTCAAGGG
>QJPP01002131.1:0-110462 GCA_003996215.1 Jaltomata sinuosa | reverse complement strand
GGGCCCGCATGGCCCACAACCTAAAACCAAAAATGAGAAGAAGCACGATGACCCCAACGATGCCAAGAAGGCATGCTCCAAAATTGAGCATAATTAGCCAAGAGGAAGGCACCAAAAAAGCCCACTCAAGTTGGGGTTTAAAGATGGAATTTCAAGAATAAAATCAGAAATTAGGCAAGGACTACTTACCAAAAAGCCGAAATTTAAGCCAAGATGAAGAATTCTTCACCCCCACGAACATGCACAAGCTTAGAGGCAGCCACTACAAAAATATTTCCAAGATTTGGAATGAGCATCAATGGGGAATTTAGAGAGAGAAAAAGAAAATTCTAGGAAGAAGAAGGCTTACCAATCGATGAAGAACTACAGAATATCCATGAACAAATGATTGCCTAAGGTTTAGAATAGATTTGGAACAAATTGGGAGAGTATTTACTATTTTTAGAGAGAGAAAGGTGGAGAGAAAAAGGCTGGAAAATCGAACAACCAGAAATATATAGCTGATGGTCGCTGGTCAGCGCTATCGTGCTGAAGGAGGCTTGCGCCAAAGTGCCATTGCGCTAAAATGGCGCAATCGCCCTGGCCGGCTGCAGGCGATAAGGTGCGATCGCGCTGGCCCTTTCCCGAATGAGCTGAAGTCCTGGCCACCGTTGGCGCTGAAGGCCTGCAACCTGCAATAAAACCAACTACACTAGAATTTCCTACGGGGTGTTCTGGGCACAATCGGAAATCGATATTCAAAAACTAATAATGCTAACAGAGTGGAAACGACGTTTCGGACTCAACGGAATCAACGAAACTTTCATACGAGGTCATTTCGGAGAAATGTTGACCCCAAGTCACCACTAACAAATAAGAACCCAAAGGCTCGAAATGAGTACGGCTCACCTAGAACCCAAACCAACGACCTTCTTACCTCAAACTCAACATTTCAGAGCTGATGGAATTGTTGGATTTTGAATCCGACACTCTGATCATCGAAAGTCACCCAAAGTTACTCTTTCAGCTCCAAATGGCCTAAATACAGAGAAAGCAATACCAAACCCAAACTGGAAGTTCTCAGGCCTCAAATTAAGGTCCAACTAGACCAAACTCAACGTTCCAAAGCTAACGAAACTGTCAGAATTCAATTCCGAGCATGTTAGCTAAAAATGTTGACTTAAGTCAACGATATTCTAAGTTAAAGCTCCAAAATTGGAAAAAGAGCAAAACAACCGGACGAATGGCCAGGACCCCGAACTACCGGTCCCAACAAGCCATAAATGACTTGGGGCCGCTACTGGAAAGCTCTAACAGTGCAATGAATGCATAAACACAAAGATGACCGGAAGGGTCATCACAATGGAGTTTATTTCCAAGCTCAAAACAACCCCTAAGCACTACTAATTCATGAGAACAAAAGTTGAGAATTATGATTTTCAAGGCCAGAAACATACCAATTTGGAAGGAAGAATCGACCACGAACCGGAACTACATCTACCACGAACAATAAATCTCTCTAACGCAGCTTTAAGCCAAGAAAAATCAAGCCTGTAAGAGCCTCAACCATGGAGATTTTTGAGCTTGAAGAGAAGAACAAGGCTTGAAGAAGAAAAGACTTACCAACGATAAAGGAGCGAGATTAACGATAATTTGGAGAATTTCCATGAGCCCACACTGTTCTTGAGTAATTAGAGTTGAGAAAAATGAAGTTGGAGTTGAAAAAAGTGAAAGAAATAAGCTAAAAATCGTTAAAAAAAAGAATTTAAAGAATGAAATTTGTGGAAATTAACGGAAGTTAACAAGAGATTTTACCTATTCATGAAGCCAAAAAACACACCCGGATCAGCAACAATTATTCTTCCAAGTTATGGGAAAGAGCAGGTGGAGATTTGAAGGTATTTGGTGTAAAAATGGTAGAGAAAACGAGTTGGAAAGATGAGAGCAAAAGATTAAAATAAAGCTGCCAACAACTATTTAAAGCTGGCCCTCAACAGAAAAATCTGTAATTTTCTAAACTTCAACGGGGCCTTCCGGGCACAATCGAAACCCGATACACATAAACTAATAGACCTATTTGAATGGAAACGACATTTTGGACTCAATGGAATCAACAATTTTACCAACGGAGATTGTTTTAAGGAAAAGTGGGCCCCATGCCCAAAACTAACTCGAAACTCAATACCCCAAAACAAATTCAGAAGCCTCGGGACCCAAACCAAGGTTCCTCTAGCCCAAAGTCGACATTCCAGAGCTAATAATGTGGAGGGAATTTCCATCCGAGGCCGTCTTCTCCAAATTTTGACCAAAGTCAAACTTTCAAGTTAAACTTGGCGAAAACACAAAAACCCAGACAAAACTAAATCGAAAGCTTCCTGAACCCAACCTAGGGTCCATCCAGACCAAAATCCATGCTCTGGAGCTAACGAAACTGTCAGAATTCAATTCCAAGCATGTTTACCAAGAATATTGACTAAAGTCAATAATATTCTAAGTTAAGGCTCTAAAACAGACAAACGGCCAAAACGACCAAACGAATGACCAGGGCACCAAACCACTGGTCCGAGCAAGTCATAAATGACTTGGGGCCGCTATAGGATAGCTCTAGCAGTATAAAGAAGGCGTAAACGCTAAATGATCAGAAGGGTCATTATATTATCCACTACTAAAAAGGACTTTCATCCTCAAAAGTCAAGAAAAAAGAGGTACCTGAAGGCTCAAACAACTGCGGATACTGGGCCCGTATATCTCTCTCGGTCTCCCAAGTAGCCTCCTTGAGCATCGACTAAACCTTTACAATAGGAATCTCCGTAGACCTCAACCTCCTCACATCTCTGGCAAATATAACAACTGGATCCTCGACAAAGTGTAAGCTCTCATCCAACTGAACCGACTTACAATGCAACATATGAGACTCATTTGGAACATACCGTCTCAATATCAAAACATAAAACACCGGATGCATAGATAAAAACATCGAAGGCAAGGATAACTGATAGGCAACACTACCAACTCTCTATAGGAAATCAAATGGCCCAATATACCTGGGCTAAGCTTTCCCGGCCAACCAAATCTCATCACGGCCTTCATGGGTGATGCACGGAAGAATACCAAATCACCAACATTGAACTCCAAGGCATAAAGTCTATGATTAGCGTATCTTTTTTGCCTACTCTGAGCAGCTCGAAGTCTATCCTGAATGACCCTAACTCTGTCTAAGGAGTCCCGAAGTAAATCAGTACTCTGTGGACTGGAATCCAATCCGTCAAACCAACCAACCGGCGATATGCAACGCCTACCATACAATGCCTCGAAGGGTGCCATACCAATGCAAGAATGAAAGCTATTATTATACGCAAACTCGGCCAAAGGCACAAACTGATCCCAAAAACCTCCAAAGTCAAGAACACAGGCTCGAAGCATGTCCTCCAGGACCTTGATGGTCCTCTCGAACTGGCCATTTGTATGAGGGTGGAATGCAGTACTAATCTGAACCTCTGTACCCAAATCTTGTTGAATAGCTCTCCAAAACTGAGATGTGAACTGAGTGTCGCATTTTGAAATAATAGAAACAGGGACCCCGTGCAATTGAACAACCTCACGAATATAGATCTGAGCTAACCTCTCGGCACTATAAGAAGTCTGAACCGACAAGAAATTGGTTGACTTAGTCACCCGATCCACAACCACCTAAATAGAATCAAAACCCCTAGAGGTACGAGGCAAACCAACCACAAAATCCATAGTAATCCCTTCCCACTTCCACTCAGGAATGGGAAGTCGTTGCATCAACCCACCAGGTCTCTTGTGCTCAAACTTCACCTACTGACAGTTCAAACACCAAGACATTAACTCTGCTACATCTCACCACTCCACCAGTAAAGCTGTCTCAAGTCTCTATACATCTTCACCGCACCAGGATAAATGGAGTATCTAGAATAATGTACCTTACGGAGTATCAACTAAATCAAATCACCAACCCTAGGAACACAATGTCGATTACAAAACCTCTGAACCCCATCTAAATCTAGAGTAGCCTGATTGGCCTTACCCCGAACAACCTGATCTTGAAGGTCACACAACCACTGATCCTCAAACCAACGGCTCTGTATCTGATCAACAAGAGTAGACCGAATCTCAACACTAACAAGAACTCGACTGGGATCCGACAAATCAAGCCTAACCAAGCGCCTAGCCAAGGACTGGATGTCCAAGGCCAATGGTCGCTCAGAAACTGAAAGTGAAGCTAGGCTGCCCATACTAACCCCCTTCTGAATCAAGGTATCTGCTACCACGTTTGCCTTGCCCAGATGGTACAGAATAGTGAAATCGTAGTCCTTCAGCAACTTAATCCATCTCCTCTGCCTCGAGTTCAACTCTCGCTGACTCGTAATGTATTGAAGACTACGGTGATCGGTGAATATCTCACATTGAACTCCATATAAGTAGTGCATCAAGATCTTGAAAGCGAAAACTACTGCCACCAACTCCAAATCACAGGTGGGGTAGTTGCGCTCGTGAACCTTCAGCTTCCTCGATGCATATGCAATCATATGACCCCGTTGCATCAACATACAACAAAGACCAACTCCAAAAGTATTACAATACATGGAGAAACTCTGACCCTCAACCAGTAAAGTTAATACAGGAGCAGAAGTCACCAAGGCCTTAAGCCTCTGGAAGCTATCCTCGCACTGATCTGACCACTAAAATAGGACATCCTTCCTAGTCAGCCTAGTCAAAGGTGCTGCTATGGAAGAAAACCCCTCTACGAACCATCTGTACTACTCGATTAACCCAATAAAGCTATGAACCTCAGTAGGAGTAGTAGGTCTAGGCCAATCACAGATCACTAAAATCTTACTCAGATCTACTGTAATCCCATCCTTCGACACCACGTTTCCCAGTAATGCAACTGACTCAAGACAAAACTCGCACTTTGAGAACTTGGCATAAAGCCGATGATTTCTCAAAGTATGGAGAATAATCCTCAAGTTCTACTCATGCTCATCTCTACTCCGCAGGTATATTAGAATGTCGTCTATGAAGACTATCACAAAGGAGTCCAAATACGGGCTAAGCACCCTGTGCATTAGATCCATGAAAGCTGCGGTGATATTAGTCAACCCAAAGGACATCACCAGGAACTCATAATGGCCGTAACGTGTCCAGAATGCTATCTTAGGGATGTCCTCTGCCCTAATTCTCCACTTATGGTAGCCTGACCTCAAATCTATCTTTGAAAACACGGCTGAACCCTGGAGCTGATCAAACAAATCATCATTACACGGCATCGGATACCCATTCCTCACAGTAACCCTATTCAGTTACCAATAATCAATACACATATGCATCGACCCATCCTTCTTCTTAACAAATAGAACAGGAACACCCCAAGGTGACACACTCGGTCTAATGAACCCCTTAGCTAACAAATCATGGAGCTTCTCCTTAAGCTCTCTCAACTCAGCAAGAGCCATATGGTAGGGAGAAATAGAAATAGGCATGGTACCGGTGTCTAAATAAATAGAAAAATCAATATCTCTCTCAGGTGGAAGGCCTAGCAGGTCTGTAGGGACCACATCTAGGAAGTCTCTAACCAAAGGAACGGACTCAAGGGAAGAAGGGTCGGCTCTAGCATCTCGGACATATGCTAAGTAAGCCAAACACCCTCGCGAAATCAGCTTCCTAACTCGAATAAAAGAGATGATCCCATACGACACATGGCTAACAGAACCCTGCCACACAACCGGGGATACACCAGGCACGGCGATGGTAATTGTCTGGGCATAACGATCCAAAACTGCATAGTGAGGGGATAACCAGTCCATACTCAGTATCACATCAAAATCTTACATATCAAGTATCATCAAATCACCCTAAGTCTCTAAATAACCAACAAATATCATGCAAGATCTCACAATCTGATCCACTACTAAAAAATCTCCTACTGTGGTCAAAATATAAACATGAATAGATAACGGCTCACTAGCCAACCCTAAAAAAGGCACAAAGTAGGAAAATACATATGAACATGTAGATCCCGAATCAAATAAAGCATAAGCTAGTCGATGGCATACAAAAATCATACCTGTGATTACAACATTAGAGGCCTCGGCCTTCGGTCTCTGAGGGACCGCATAGAACTGACGGAGACCACCACCTGACCGAATGCCATCCCTACCACCTGTCCTGCCATGGGCTACCACCTCTATCCTGACCAGCATCTCTTCGAGCTGGTGGATGAACTGAGTGAATAGGCTGAGCCGGCGAAGCGGCTGGCTGAACTACACCCCACTGGGGGCAATCTCTAACAAAATAACGACTAACTCTACACTCATAGCAGGCTGTACCCCGCTGGGGGCAATCTCTGGCAAATTGACCACTGACTCTACACTCATAGCAAGGCCCTGACGGCCCACCCTGCCGAGACAAACCCACTGAACCTATGTGGCCACCTCGGCCTGATGCCCCAGAAATAGTACCTCTCAAAGACTGACCAATGTTACCATCCTGACTGCTCTGGCCCTGCTCAAACTGAGAACCAGAAGGGTAAAGTGAATCCCGAACCGATCGACTAGACTAACCCTGGTGCCTCTATGACTGATGACCTCGGACCCACTGGCCTGAACCTCTACCACCATCACGAGAACCACTATAGCTACCCTGATGTCGAGGCCTCTTATCTATGGCACCAGTGTCATGACGATGTGAATCCTCTACAGTACAGGCATAGTCTGTAATAGCCTAGAATGATTGACCACTAGCAATAAATATCTCTACAGGATCTCTAAGCTCTCTACGTAGCCCCAAACAAATCTACGGACTTTGTCAAATTCAGTAGGCATAATCTTTGCCCCAAATGGAGCAAGTTGATGGAAACGGATCTCATACTCTAAGACGGTCATGGTATCCTGAGTAAGTCTGGTGAATTCCTCTCTCCACTTCTCTCTATCGCTCTAAGGTAAGAACTTAGCCATAAAGGCCTCATAAAACACGGACCAAGTCAAAGGAGGTGACGATGATGGTCTGCAAGCAACCTGGGCCCTCCACCATAACTTCGCTGGGTCCTCTAGCTGATATGTAGTATAGCTAACCCCGTGAGTCTCCAACAACCCTAGATGGTACAACATCTCCTAACAAGTAGTAATAAAGTTAGGGGGGTCCTGCCTAGAAATACCAGCGAACCTTAGAGGTGCCAATCTCAAGAATCTACCCAACGCCTTCTACTCCATCTTTGTCATAGCTGGGCGAGAAGTAAGAGGTTGTACAACTGATGGGACCAGAATAACCTCGGCACAGGGAGCCATAGTAACAGGTAGCGCTCCTGAACTCGGTGCACCCAGGTCTTCCCCCTGAGCGGATGTCTATGCTTCCTTAGAAGGCCACTCTCAAATCATAACCAACAACTACAACAGTAAGCCCCGCATATCTGAAGACTGAGCTAGGGATGAAGCTGGCACTAGAGCTGGTGGTACCAGGGCTGCCCCCTAGTCCACATGCTGCTCGGGAGAAAACTATGGCTCATGATCATGCTCGGGCCCTATCTTAACTCTAGCAGCTATCGCTGCTAGGGGACGTCCTCGACCCCTACCTCTACAATCTCCTTGGCCCCTAGCTGTAGTTGGAGGCTCATCTCAGCTCGACAACGACAATCTCATATGATCCATCTATAGAAGAATAAATGAGAACAAGTGAGATTTCAAGAAACTCCCAAGGATTACGCATGATACATAAGAAAATAAGAGAGTCATATTTCCTAAAATATCACTATAGCCTCACGAAGATTGAGTACAGACGTCTTCACCCCGATCCGCATGACTCTACTAGACATTGCTCCTATACCAATGATATCGGTGAACCTAGACTCTGATACCAAGCTTCCACGATCCAATTTCTCAGTCATGATGGCACCTACAACCCCCCAGTAGGTGAACCAATTCCCGTAGCCTAGAACGGTTAGTGATGGGCTACCATCTAACACTTTAGCGGAGGAATGATATAAATAAGCGGAAATAAGGGAAATAAGCTGAAGAAAGTAGATACAAGAATATATATACATCTGCAGAAGCTAAACCAAAACCCCAAAACCTAGCATCATAGTATAGAGTCAGAACTACATATAAGGAGTACAAAGGATCTAAAACAATATATACATATGTCTCCAAATAGTAATAAGTATATGATATAAAAGATAACTAAAACCTAAGCTTTGGTCGCCAAGAGCTCACCCTCAGTCTGAAATATCTCAAAAATAGCTCTTTGCACGAGTCTCTAATGAGCTAACGATGATGGCCCATACTAGGATTTGCACCAGAAGATGCCCAATAGGTATCGTAGGCCGACTGGGCACATATAAGATAAAAGAGCAATAATAGACAGAATAGAAACAAATAGTCACAGAAAGCAATGAATAAGCACAGGGAAGCTAGCACGGAAGAAATACAAGCAAGAACAATAAAACATGGCTAGCTATTAGAATATGTATCACAGGTGAAAGGAAGAATCACGTACCCGGGATCCTCACAACAACAGGTAAATAAAGAGAGATTCAGAAAGTAGACAGTATATCGATAACCTCAAATGGATAGAGAAAGAGATAAAAGATAATGGTAGTCATGCTCGAATACAAGATACAATAACTCAAATAAGCCTACTAATCTCAAGTCAAGAGCTAACAACATAAACCCAAGCATAACTTAATCAATATCCGAAGTCATAAGTACCACAATTAGAACTAATAGTGAAAAATAGTAACCATAAGTCTACCTACAGTCCCACGGGCGCCCATAAACCCAAGGAACACAAACAAGTGAAGAAAAACCCTCTGGCATCCTATACTACTAGACCGTAAAATCAACAAATAGCAAACAAGGGTGGAACCCAACTAAAATGAATGGTATGACATGCCATGCTAAGCCAAGAGTGATAGTAGTACCGTATGTTACCCGCTTCCGGCGTCCTATAAGGCCCAGAAGACAAGATCCATGGAAGGTCACACCTATATACCTCTACAACGCTATATACCCCCCTCCAGCACTCGCAGCATGTAGCCCCTGGTCCGGAATGACAAGGTCTATGGAGGCCCCAAACCAACATACTAGATGCCCCGCAAACTAAAAAATCCCCAAGTAAAGCTGCCCGGAGAGTTTCCAGGTCTAAATCAGTAAGTCAAATAGTCCTAGCGCACGGCCCCGTCGAGTCTAGTATCACCCTGAAAGTTGTAGTAAAACAAGTCTAGCGCTCGACCCCGCTGAGTCTAGTATAAGTGGAAATAGTGATAAAACATTCTTTAATCCCCCCTTACCCCAAGAAGATCCATTAAGACAGTACCAAACCCTTTTTCAACCATATTTATCAAAAACAGTCCCCACGGGCCATGCAAGGTTTAGAAATTCATCAATAGTAGGCCTGAAGCCAAAATCGCAGTAAAATCATGAAGAAATTCCCTCTATATGCATGATGAATGGTATACACAATCACAACAGTGGCCCCCGGCCCCAATCAACCTATCAGCCCTGCACAGGCTCCAACCATTCTACAACACAGATAGCCAGCTCTACAACAATAATAATGATGTCCGAGACTCACGGACATTCTAATATAACCCACCATCTATGTTCCAGAGTCAAACAATGCCACACAGGACCACAAGGGTGAGAATATAATCTATAGCAAATACTACAACCATCGGAGGAAGAAAAGGAATTGGACATGAATAAAGAGGTCAAGGTTTGTGGTACCAACTAGTAAGCCCAACCCAAGGGTGCCCATTAGTACAATTTTATTCTATATATGTGAAGTCTAAAGAGTTTAAACCATAACCTACCTCGGGGCCGAACTGCAAATATGAACCGTCACTCGTGTACCTTCCCCTTTTTAATAGCCTTGGAAAGCTACCACGCTATCAAGAACATAATATAGGTGTCAAGATGAGAAGAACGCTATCCATATTGCTTTACAGAAAATCGAGCCGAAAATTGGGTCAAAAATTACCCTCGGGACCCACATAGAGAAATAGAAAATAAAATTCACCATTATGTTCGCGGTGAATTTAGAAACCAATGCTCAAAATTTGATCGCAAATGGAGTTCGTTTCGAGGCTCAAAACAACCCCGAAGTACTACTAATTCATGAGAACAAAAGTGGAGAATTGCGATTTTCAAGGATGGAAACGTACCAATTTTGAAGCAATAATCGACCACAGACCGGAACTACAGCTACCACAAACAATCAAGATCTCCAACGAAGCGTTAACCCAAGAAAAATCAAGCTTGTAAGAGCCACAACCATGGAGGTTTTTTAGCTTGAAGAGAAGAACAAGGCTTGAAGAAGAAGAGGCTTACCAACGATAAAGGAGCAAAATTAACGATAATTTGGATAATTCCCACGAGCCCACACTTTTCTTGAGTAATTAGAGTTGAGAAAAATGAAGTTGGAGTTGAAAGAAATGAAAAAAATAAGCTGAAAATCGTGAAAAAAAAGAATTTAAAGAATGAAATTTATGGAAATTAACGGAAGTTAATAAGAGATTTTAGCTATTCACGAAGCCAAGAATCACACCCGGATCAACAACACTTATTCCTCCAAGTTATGGGAAAGAGCAGGTGGAGATTTGAAGAAATTTGGTGTAAAAATGGTGGAGAAAACGAGTTGGGATGATGAGAGCAAAAGCTGAAAATAAAGCTGCCAACAACTATTTAAAGCTGGCCCGCAAAAGAAAAATCTGTAATTTTCTAAACTTCTACGGGGCATTCTGGGAATAATTAGAACCAGATACTCACAAACCAATAGAACTATTTGGATGGAAACGACATTTCCGCCTCAATGGAATCAACAAATTTACCAACAGAGATCGTTTTAAGGAAAAGTGGGCCCCATGCCCAAATCTAACCCGAAACTCAATACCCCAAAACAAGTCCGGAAACTCCAGGACCTGAACCAAGAGTTCTCCTAGCCCAAAGTCGATATTTCAGAGCTAATAGTCTGGACAGAATTTCCATCCGAGGTCATCTTCTCTGAATATTGACCAAAGTTAAACTTTCAAGTTCAACTTGGCTAAAACACAAAAACCCAGACAAAACTAAGCCGAAAGCTCCCAGAACCCGACCCAGGGTCCATCTAGACCAAAATCCACGCTCTGGAGTTAAAGGAACTCTAGAATTTGATTCCAAACACATTAACCAAGAATGTTGATTAAATTAAATGATATTCTAAGTTAAGGCTCTAAAACAGGCAAATGGCAAAAGCGACCAAACAAACGACCAGGGCATCGAACCACCAGTTCCAAAATGTCATAAATGACTTGGGGCCGCTACAGAAAAGCTCTAGCAGTACAAAGAAGGCGTAAACGCGAAAATGACCAGAAGGGTCACTACATTTTTTGAATTAAGGGAAAAACTGTAATGAGTTATGACTATGATCAACCATAGTCGTTTCTCACATTCTCTAACGAGTAGTGTGATGGCAAGGAAAAAGTGTCTGGGCGGTCCATCTCACCCTCGCAAGCAATTTTACCGTTTCAATGCCTATTTTTTTTTGAATTAAGGGAAAAAATAGAAAGATTTTTGTATCTGCCCAACTCCCTACGTTACTTCTAAGCCCTTATGAGTAGTTTAGTCATAAGGACTAGCCACGCGAGCAGCCCTGTTGATCCTGGCAAGCAGCCTTACCGATGATTGTATATTTGGTCGATTTTGGAGTTTTTCAAATTTCGATGAACTCTGATTGACCTGAATTTTTGTAGGTTCATCAAACATGACCCTCTAATCAATACTCACCGATATGCTATGAACTAGGCCTTTTTTGGCTATTCGGAGTTGTTTTGATGGGTTTTTGGGCATTTTTCTATTTTTTGAAAAATTAAAAATTAAGAAAAAATTATTTTCTTGTAATCGGTGATGGTAGAATTCAATATCTATGGTCTTTATTGATGTATAACAGTAATATAATGAGTTTACATATTGATATTGATCTTCTTTCCCTATCGGGTAGATTTATTATGGTAAATTACTGTGTTTAAGCGTCTTGTTGATAACTTGTATTAACTCTCCATATGAGTTATATGTTGGTTCAATGGAACATATATTTATAAAATTAGATATTTACCTATCTTAAATAAGCAATTTACTCTCCATCTTAGTTGGTTCTGTTTTAAATTTATGAGGTAAATATCTGACATGACTCATATAGTTTGCATGAATAGTTAAGTTTCCCTATCGAATCTAGCTGTTCAATGTGCATGGTTGTATGTGTTGTGTGTTTACATGTATTTAAGTACTGTTTATGCATACCTAATGATCTATTTAATAGTTATATCTCCCAGATTAATCACGTCTTCATTCAATCCTCTTACCCCCATTTTGAACCAAAAGAAGTTAGAGGGCCTGAATTATGTTGACTGGAAAAGAAACCTAGATATTGTCCTAACTGCTGAAGGATACAATTTTGTGTTGGTTGAAATGTGTCCTGAAAAACCTGAGAATTCCACTAAGGACCAAGTCAAAGCCTATGAAAAGTGGGTAAATGTTGATGAGATGACGCGGTGTTACATTCTTGCCTCACTCTCGAATGTTCTGCAGCATCAACATTAGTCTATGGAGTCTTTTTATGATATGATCAAAAGTCTCAAAGAGATATTGGATGAGCATAATCGTGCAGCAAAGCAGACAACCATGAAAGCCCTTCTAAATAAAAATTGGTTGAAGGTTCTTCCGTGAGGGATCATGTTCTTAAGATGATTGGTATTCTTAATGAACTGGAAATCCTTGGAGCTAAGATTGATAAGTAATCTCAAGTTGACATGGTCCTACAGACTTTTCCTGACAGTTTTCAACAATTTTCCTTGAACTACAACATGAACAAGATGGATTTGTCTCTTGCAAAATTGTTGAATGAGCTGCAAGCGGCCGAGTCAATTATCAAACAACAAGATCCTTTTATGGAAATGAACATTGAGAGAGTTTCTTCTTTTAAGCTGAAAAGTGGACAAAGAAAGAGGAGACCTCGCAAGGTTGTGGCACCTGGAGTTGCGAATGGTGGTGTGGTTAAGCCTAAAGGAAAGTGCTATCATTGCAAGCAACCTGGGCATCACAAGAAGCAATGTCCTGGCTACCTAGCCATGTTGAACAAGCAAGGTAATTCTTCTTACTTAAATATCATTGAAACTTATTTAGCGGCTGTTTCTACAATGATATGGGTTGTAGATTCAGGAGCCACTAATCATGTCTGCACTTCTTTTCAGGGGTTTTGGAAAATGCGATGACAAGGTGAGAATGATGTTTGAATTCTTTAAGACAATGGCGAACCAGCACCAGCTTTAGCTTTAGGAGATATTAGTATTTCTTTCAGTAGTTCTAGAATTTTAGATGTAAAAGATGTTCTCTATGTACCTTCTATTCGAAGGAATTTAGTTTCAGTTTCAAAATTGATGGATGCTGGTTATAATATTTATTTTGGTAATAACTCTGTTGTTATCACATTTAATAAGCATTTTATATGTACTGCTACTAGCATGAATGACCTTTTTTCTCTTGAATCACCTCCCAATTTGCTGCATCAAAAGGAATTAAATAACATTAATTTGTCCAATAAAAGAAAACGTATTTCAAATTTGAGTCAAAATTATTTATGGCACTTGCGTCTAGGTCATATAAATCTGAATAGGATTTCAAGGTTGGTTTTTGATGGACCTTTGAGTTCATTGAAAGTGGAGGCACTACCAACATGTCAATCCTGTTTAGAGGGAAAAATGACTAAGAGATCTTTTCCTTCCGAAGAAAATAGAGCCAGTGATAAGTTGGAATTAATTCACTCTGATTTGTGTGGACCTATGAATATACAAGCAAGAGGTGGTTTTGAGTATTTTGTGACATTCACAGATGACTACTCTAAATATGGATATGTTTATCTATTGCGTCATAGTCTGAATGCTTTGAGAAATTCAAAGAATTTAAGGCAAAAACGGAGATGCGATATGATAAACATATTAAATCATTGCGCTCTGATTGTGGTGGCAAATATCTTTCTACTAAATTCATTAAATACCTATCAGATTGTGGAATTACATCTCAATTGTCTGCTCCGGGAATACCACAACAAAATGGTATAGCAGAAAGCAGATATAGAACTCTTTTAGAAATGGTAAGATCAATGTTGAGTTATTCTGATTTTCCCTTCACCTTTTGGGGATATGCATTAGAAATAGCATATTGCCTTTTGAACTTGGCTCCTTCCAAATCAAATCCTTTAACTCCGACACAATTATGGACTGGGCGAAAGCCTAGTGTGAAACACATTCGTGCTGAAAGGAAAAATAGATAAGTTGGAATCAAGGACATAAGTATGTATTTTTATTGGATATCCAAAAGGAACTAAAGGAGGTTTTTTTTATTGTCCTAAATAAAAGAAGGTACTTGTAACAACACATGCCAAGTTTCTTGATGAGGACTATTTAATAAACCATGTTCCAAGAAGTAAACTTATTTTACAGGAATTGAGCAGTGGTTTAACTAATGATGCATCTCAAGAACAAATTCCACAAGCAAGTATTAACATACCACTCTATTATCATAGTGGGAGCGATATTAATAGGCAACAGGATGCACAAGAGCATAGGTCTGACATCTTATTATCTCCTGGTAGTGGGAGTGATGTTGAACAGTATGTACTTGTTGAGCACTCTGTACTTTAGGAAGAAGTTCATGATGATCAAAATTTATTTTCCGAAAATGGTATTATGGTTCAACTGCAAGGTCAGACGAATGTGGTTGACACTATAGTGAGTCGTGGTAGTGGGAGAGTTATTAGAAAACCTATTCGGTTTGCACTCTGGGGAGAATCTTATGATAGAATCCCTGAAGAGCCTAATAAAGAACCTCTTAGTTACGCCAAAGCACTACAAGATATAGATGTTGAAAAGTGGACTGTCGCTATGAAATCTGAAATGGAGTCTATGTATTTCAATCAAGTCTGGGATCTTGTAGAACCACCTGCAGAATTCAAACCCATTGGCTGTAGATGGATCGATAAGAAAAGGAGAGGAGTGGATGGAAAAGTGCAAACTTTTAAAGCGAGGCTTATTGCTAATGGGTTTACTCAAAGAGAAGGAATTGATTATGAGGAAATCTTTTCGCCGGTAGCCATGCTCAAATACATTATAATTCTCTTATACATTACTGCTCATATGATTATTAGATTTGGCAGATGGATGTCAAGACGGCTTTCCTTAGTGAAAGTCTTGATGAATGCATATATAGGCACAACCAGAAGGTTTCGTGGAAAGTGGCAATAAGCACATGCTGTGTAAGCTTAAAAAGTCCATTTAGGGGTTGAAACAGACATCTAGGGCATGGAATACTTGTTTTGACAATTTGGTTAAGACTTTTTGTTTTGACCAATGTAATAACGAGTCGTGCATTTATAAAAAGTGGGATAGAGACAAAGTAGCATTTTTGATTCTGTACCTGGATGACATCTTGCTAATAGGAAATAATATGGTCATGCTAAATTTGGTCAATGAGTGGTTGTCCTCGCATTTTGATATGAAAGACTTGGGTGAAGCGGCTCATATCCTTGGGATCAAGCTCATGTGAGATCACAAGCAAAGGATATTAGGCTTGTCTCAAGCACTTTATATTGATACTATTCTTACTAGGTTTAGCATGCAAGATTCCAAGAAGGGATTCCTTCGCTTCGGCATGGAATTTCTCTATCGAAGGATCAGTCTCCCAAATCGACTGACGAGATAGAAAGGATGAAGATAGTCCATTATGCTTTTGTTGTAGGGAATCTCATGTATGATATGTTATGTACTAGAACTGATATCTGCTTTGTTGTTGGCATGGTTAGTAGATTTCAGTTTAACCCTGGAAAAGAACACTGGATTGCGGTTAAGCATATAATCAAGTAACTGAAAAGGACTAGGGATTGTATGCTGGTTTTCCACTCGGATGATCTAGTGCCTTTTGGGTACACAGATTCAAACTTTCAGTCAGATAAAGATTCTAGAAAATCTACCCAGGATATGTGTTCACTTTTGAAGGTGGAGCCATAATTTGGAGGAGTGTCAAGTAATCATGTGTTGCTGATTCCACCATGGAAGTCGAGTATGTGGCTGCCTCTAAGGCGGCCAAGGAGGTTGTTTGGCTCCGAAACTTTCTAAAAGAGCTTGGAGTGATTCATTTGGTTCAAGCACCGCTTATACTTTATTATGATAATAGTGGTGCGGTTGCAAACTTGAAGGAACCATGAATTCATAAGAGAAGCAAACATATTGAGAGAAAATAACACTTAATTCGGGACATAACTCAAAGAGGTGACGTAAAAGTTTTGAATATTGCATCAGAGAACAATTTGATGGACCCGTTTACAAAGAGCTTATCACAGAAGACTTTTGATAAGCATGTAGAAGAAATGAGCGTTAAAGTTATGGGTGCATGGTTATGAGTCTAAGTGGGAGATTGTTAGGATATACTATTAACCATGCGATTTAGAATAGTATTATGTTTCATTTTTATATAAGACTTTTATTATATTTATTTGGATCAATAAAGTCTTGATTTTAAATAGATAATTCCTTTTGCATGTGTGTCCTTTACTTATAAAGTAGAAGATTTTGTGCATGAAGTTTTATGGCTCATGAGCGAAAGAATAAATTGTCGGTTCTTATAAGTTAAAAAATTATGTTCACAATTAAAGATGAGGCTGGACAAACATCTTAATGATTTTAGTGCAGGATTAAATATAATTTATTCTTGATTATGGGAATAGTCGCATTCCAACTTCATGTGCTAGTACGCTTTGTGTGTATTGAATGGACCAAGGAGAGATAGTTGTTTGTCTTCTGAATTTTATGAAACAACTTCTCTAGATCATTAAATATATTTATACTCTTAATCTTGATATAATTATTATGATCAATGTAATTCATTTATTATCTTGATCTATCAAAAGGGTGAAACTCTTTTGTGAGTTAATATATTCCCGATAGGTTGGATGGTGACGAATGAAATTTGTGAAATAATAATTAGATGATGGAATCCATGTTTCATCCTTGAGATTGATGATACCCCTTTATATTTTCTTAGAAGTTTTCATGTGAAAACCCTGCAGGTAGATTTTGCATCCGTCACATGAAATAAGTTAAGCATATGAATAAAGGATTAAATTAATCAATGAATTAAACAGCCAGAAATTTAATTTGGTTGATTGGTATCTGTAATCTTAACATGGGGAGTTAAATAAGGTTTAATGAACAAATTTGAAATTATACCGATGAGTGCAAATACGAATTTTTAGGACAATAATTTGTAATTAATTATGGTAGGTTAATTCATTCATTTTGCGAATTAATACCATAATTTGAAGCCTAACTTATTAAATTTGTGGTCTCTTCTATGCCTGATTAATTAATGAACTTGGGAAGGAAGATATTGATTTTCTAGAAGCAGTAAAATCCTACAGGATTTTGGTTAAAATAAACTGGTCTTTTAGAAGGAAAGTTGTACACGTTTGGGATTGGGCCTTGCCCAAAAACGTGTTACATTACTTGGAGAACATGAATCCTATGCGTTTTGGGACAAGGGTTTTACACCTTAAAATATGGTTATAAATAGGACCCTCTCCCTCCGTAGAACATGACCTTTTCTGAGAAGCAGTACTTCCTCACACAATTATTCCATACTCGGAGATTTTTGAGGCTATAGTAGAAGATCGCAGACATGGAGAACGCGTTGGACAATTTGTTTAATAACTTCAAGAGGTTAGTAATTCATAACTCGGTTTAATGTTGTTGTTTGGATATTCATGTAAGTTGATTGATCTATAATGCTTTATTCCGTTGTGCATGTTCTATCAGAAACATGCATAATCTAATTAACATTCATATTAGGTAAGACATAAATACCATGTTAAAAATAGTTATTCACATATAATTCATTATTATGAAAAATAGAGAATATGCTATTACTAAAAGTAGTGCAACAACCTTGCATGTTTAATATAAAATTGAAATTATGTTTAAGACAAATTTAGGAACATAATAATAATTTTTCAACATAAGTATTTTGCTTGTAGGCATTGCAAGAGAAATGTATCATACAATTAGTGTTGCAACTTTTGCACCATTTACAACTTGTATATTAACTTCTCTTTTATTTAACCTTCTACTTATATTGAACTCTTTCAATATATTACAGATCTTATAGTTACTGTTAGTATCTAATACCCACAGTGTAAAATCTATAACGATTAAATAAATATTGAAAATAATTTTCATGAGAGTCTTACCTTATTTCCTGTCCTTTAGAATTGCAAGAAACTATTTGTAATTTTTTTTCTTCTAATGTCTTTATTTTTCAGTGAAAACATTCCACTTCAAATTGGATAGTGACTGAAAGATCAAATCTTAAGAAACTCTTTTCTCAATTTGCACCTCAACTTCTCAAGTTGTTCAATAATATCATTCATATGATTGACGCGTTCTCAAATTGAAGAATTCACAGTCAACTTGAATTCAAATAAAGTCTTACATAACTAGTATCTGGATGTTTTGCTTTATGTACTTTACACTAATTAAACATCTTCTAAAGATATTCAATAATTTATTTTGAACCCAAATCCTAATATTTTCTCTGGAGTTCAGAACTCATAAAAGCGAGAATAATGCATTTAGCAGAAAGACATTTTTTCAAGTATTTCTGATAAATTTTCATGTCGTAGCATCATCCTCGAATGGGACTATTTGTCAGGCTTATTTATCACATCAATTAGCTTTTCATGCATGAGAATAATTCTCAAGTTTATATAACAGTCATCAAAGTTTGGTTCTACTAACTTGTTGGCATCAAGTATTTCATGTAATGATATAGCAGACATATTTAGAAAAATAAAGTACAGAAGTAAAGGCAATATTATAAGAAAATATTTACATGTATTATTATAAAGACATGAACTATCATCTAAATGATATTTTCACTAATTACCACATACCCCTATTATGGTGTAAGAAATCTCTATTTATTTTAGTAGATTAAACGAATCCTTCAACAATATATTTGAGCCCCCTGGTAGTCAGGTCATTTCTCAAGTATACTTTAAAGGTAGGTACTCTTACCAATTTTATCTCTATACAACTTCCTTAAATAACTCTATGTCAAATAGCCCCCTATTAGTCAGGTCTTTCTACTGACATAGTTGAGTTCATGTATCATAATAACAAAGAATCAATTAAGTCTCATACTCCCTGGGTAGTCCAGACGATAACATAAAAATTAAATAATTCTTTCTACACACACATCTAATGCAATATCTTTTCATGCTATGCCCAGATTCTAATAACTTATAGATTTTCTTTGCAGTAGGTACTAATGTGGCTGGTCCTTTCTTACAGAAACAAACCAATTAGTAAGAAAAAAGCTCTTACCTCTCTCATGCAAACCCTAGACTACACCACATAAACCGACCATGGCCATCCCGGCCACTGTTCAGCCACCAGTGATGGCTGGCCGGACTATCTCCTTCTCTTCTTATTTTGACTTCCCACCACTACCTACAATAGCTCTTATCCCTAACAATACCCCCACGAATCCAGCTAATGTTACTACTGAGAAAGATACTAATACAACCATTGCGCCTACTTTGCCTGGCGTTAATTATATCACTCCTCAAACGAGCAACTATGCTTCGTTGATAAAACCATCAACCATAAACATACCAAAAAATACCTCTTCTCCCCAATTAGAACATATTCCCATAAAGAGGCCATCATACAACAATGAAATTCTAAGAGTAACATGGACAACAGAGGAAGTGATACGAATGAACATTATTGAGAATTTACAATATGCTGTAATTGGAAAATTCTCATATGGGTGGCTTGAACTGGAGGAACATGGAAGCCTAACCTCCAATCAATGCAGAGTTAAGAGTGACTGCAAGATTGGCCTTTTCAGAAACATACATATATTAATACTCTTTGAACTATTTGAAGATTTTGTGAACATGATGTCTAAAAATGCGTATTATATTACTGACAAGGATGGATAGTCATATGAAATGAGACGATTTATTTATGATACAACATTCAAGGTGGATGAGGAGACTACATAATCTATGGCATGGATTTTGTTTTTTGACCTATGGCCAACCTTTTTTTGTGAAACAATCCTTATTTTCCCTTTCATCAGCAATAGAAAAGCCAATTCACCTAGATATGGCCACTATAAACAAGGCGAGGCCAAGTTGCGCCAGAATCAATGTGCAGGTTGATTTAATGGCAGACTTACCCAATTTTGTAGAATTGGAAGTTGAAGATCCTATTACTAAAGGCTCTAAGGTGGAAAGAGTAAAGATCCATTATGATATATTACCTAAGTATTGCAAGAAGTGCAAACCTCAAGGCCACAATGAAGATGATTGCAGAATCCTTCACCCAGAATTAAAGAAGGACATAAAGGAAAGTGATGTTGAAGAGGTCGGATACAAAGAAGAGAATGGAGAACAAAAAAAGAACTTCTATAGAAATACCCATAGAAGACCATCCCTATGGAAACTCATATGAAGGACATTTACTAGGGAAGCTGCAGATTCAAATAAATTCCTAAATGATCATGCTACAATGAATGCCTTTGTGGCTCTAGCAGATAATGTGAATGAAGAACAAGAATTAGAATCAGGAAAATCTACCAAGGGATTAGCCTATGAGGAACATGATGAAAGAGCAAGGAAAACGAAGGAAAATACAACCAAGGATTGGGTTCATAAGGCTTTTTATAAGAAAGACATGCCACCGGAAGGTGAGGATACTGAGAATTATACTAGAGACCATAATATAAGAGGGCATCTAGAGGATAATACTGCAGCAAACATCATTGGCTTAATAACTACAGAAGAACCTACAGGAGGAGAGGATGGAGCAGGTGCAACCTTCATAGACCTCCATGACAGTGAGACGAAAAAAGTTGCAGATGGTGAAGAAAGGGCAGAAATTGGAGCAGTAAGTGAGAGCCCTTACAATAGCAGCATAATACGCAGTTTAATAGATAACACAAACAAAAATAAGGTTAAAGAACATGGGGATCTAGATACAAAGGGAGAGACTCAAAAACTCACATTACAGACAAGTGACCACCATGGTCCATATCTGGAAGATACACCACTGGAAATTGAGGAACCAGAACAGGTCCTGCTATTACAATGTTTTAGTGCAGAGAAAACACAAATATCTTCACCCATAAGGAAGCTTCAGGACATAGTGGCTCATAAAATCACTAAAGATGAACCTGCAGATGATAAGGAAAAGCATGATGAGAGCACAATACAACCAGTAGTGGAGAAATAAAATGCTAAGAAGAATAAGAAAGGGGCTGAACACAAAGGGGTCCTCACAAGGAGTGCATTTACCAAAAATCAATAACCCTCAATAATGAAGGTTTTCATATGGAATATTAGATCAGTAAGAACCCAAAAGGCTTTTTACAGGGTTCAAATACTCAATAATCATCATAAATTCAACTTTATAGCTCTATTGGAACCTTTCCAAAGAGCTAATCAGATTCACAGATACAAGAGAAGATTAAGAATAGATCATGCAGGAGAAAATTATAGCGGGAAGATATGGCTCTTTATTAAAGAGCAAATAGATGTCGAGATTGTTATATATATAGAACAACAAATAACTCTCAGACTTTTCTTTCAAGAGCTGGACAGGTACTGCCTCTTAACATTGGTGCATGCTAAATGCTCTGAGAGGGAGAGGCATACTCTGTGGGATAGTATCTACCAGCTTGCCATAAATATGAATCATCCTTGGCTTGTTGGGGGTGATTTTAATGTAGTACTCTATGAAGAAGAAAAACTTAGGGGCTTGCCAGTATTGCCTCAACAGAGTGAAGACTTTGCTTTTTGTGTCAACTTTTGTGATCTGGAGGAAATTCCTTTCAAAGGAAATTCTTTTACTTGGTGGAATGGGAGAGCAGGATCAAACTGTATATTTTTGAAAGACTAGATAGGGTGTTCATAAACCAAGGCATACAAGACTTGTTCTCAGTAAGGGAATTAGAACATTTGGCAAGAACAGGATCCGGCCATGCCCCAAATCTAATTACTTTAAACCAGCAGGCACATAGCGTGAAGGTTTTCTAGACATTGTGTGAGCAAATTGGATCACTTAGGAGGAAGGCAATGTTTTTTATAAGCTTAAGCACAAACTTAAACATATAAAAAAGGTGCTTTCAAACTGGAGTAAAGAGAACTTCGGTGACATATTTCAACAACTCACTATTAGGGGGGAAGTAGTGAAGCTAAAAGAGCACCTATTTAAGGAGGATCCAACCCCTGGAAACAGATGTGTGTTGCAACAGGCACATGCTGAGTTAAAATATAACTTGCACTTTGAAGAGGAATTTTGGAGACAAAAAGTTGGGCTTACCTGGTTCTCAGAAGGACACAAGAATATTAATTTTTTTCATAACTTAGTAAAAGGCATAAAAAGCAGGCTTTAGACCAGAAGAATTCAAGACTCTGATGGTAACTAGTTAGAAATGAAGATTTAATGGCAATAAAAGCAGTAAGATTCTACCAAATCAGTTTCAGCAGGAAGAAGAGGGCTAAATCAGTTTCAACAGGAAGAAGAGGGCTAACACTTCACCATTCTAGAGCACATACCTGACCTAATCTCTAAGGTTGAGAATGAAGAACTAACTAGTATACCAGACATGGAGGAAATTAAAAAAGTTATCTTTAGTTTAAATGGGAATAATGTGTGTGGCCCTGATGGTATGTCAGGCATGTTCTACCAAGTTTTTGGGAAATTGTTGGCCAAGATATGGTGAATCTGGTAAAAGCTTTCTTTGAAGGAAGCACACTCCAAAAAGTTATAATCTCATTCTTCTCCCTAAAAAGACTAATCCACAATGCTTTGCTGACCTCAGACCCATCAGCCTAAGGAACTTCATCAACAAAGTTATTTCTAGAGTGATTCATGACACGTTGGAGAAGTTGCTCCCAAAATTAATTTCCAGCAATCAATCTGGTTTTGTGAAAAGAAGATGCATCATTGAGAATGTCCTCCTTACACAAGAGATTGTTACTGATATTAGGAAAAGGGGTAAGCCAGCCAATGTGGTCATTAAATTGGATATGGTTAAGGCATATGACAGGGTATCTTGGTTATTCCTTACCAAGGTGTTGAGGAAGATGGGCTTTTTATAGGGTTTATAGAAATGATATGGAGATTACTTGCAAACAACTGGTACTATATTCTACTTAATGGGAAACACATGGATTTTTTCACTCTACTAGAGGTGTCAAATAAGGAGATCCTCTATCACCAGCTTTATTTATTGTCTCTACAGAAGTCCTTTCTAGAGCACTTAACAACCTATTTAAGAAGAACAATTACCAGGGTTTTGGACTTCCAAAATAGAGTGCAAAAATTAATCATTTATCCTATGCTGATGATACCATAACTTTTGCCTCTGTAGAAAAGAACTCACTTCAAATGACTATGGATGTGCTAAAGAATTATGAAAAGGCCTCTGGGCAGCTAGTGAATAGAGACAAGTGTGCATTCTACATGCACAAAAACACTCCTACAATTCTGAATCAGGATGTGGCTAGCAGCATAGGTTTTAACAGAGGTTTTTTCTCTTTCAAATACCTTGGTTGTCCTATTTTTCATACTAGGAAGAAAAAAGTGTACTATAATGAGATGATAAAGAAAATAAAGGATAGGTTGCAACACTGGAAGTGAAAATTACTTTCATTTGGTGGTAAGGTTGTGCTTAGCAGTATTGTTCTACAAAGCATGCCCCTGTATATGCTGTCAGTTATGGACCCAACCAAATAGACCATCAATGAAATTCACAGAGTTTTTGCAAGATTTTTCGGGAATAACAAGCAAAAGGGAAGAAATAGACACTGGTCTAAATGGTTGAACATCTGTTTGCCTAAAGAAGAAGGGAGATTGGGATTCCGATCCCTGTTTGATGTCTCTAAAGCACTTTTTTCCAAACTTTGGTGGAAATTTCGAGTTACTAGGTCCCTGTGATCCACTTTTATGTGGAAAAAATACTGCAAAAAGATTAATCCAACACAGGTGCCATGGAAAGGAGGCTCACAATTATGGAAGATGATGTGGGAAGTAAGAGACTCTCTGGAAAGTCATATTTGGTGGGAGACAAAGTGTGGCAATGCAAGCTTTTGGCATGACAATTAGTCTAGGCTGGGCTCATTTGTAAGCTTACTACCTACATATTATCCTATGGATATGACTATTGATGAAGTAAGTTATGTGCTAGAATATGGTCAATAGAACATCCCCTTACTAAGCCAAATACTTCCAACACAAGTGGTCGAACATGTTAAAATTACTCTACCTTTAGGCAATGCTTCTACCCTCAGTGATAATCCTTGGTGGATCCTGTCTAAGAGTGGTGACTTCACTATTAAATCAGCTTGGGAAAAGGTGAGAAACAAGAAAGAAAAATCTCTGTTCTTCTCTATGATGTGGAAAGAAAGACTTCCCTTCAAAATATCATTTTGCTTATGGAGGATCTGTAAAGAGAAATACTTGTTGATTATATTGTGGCTAGGTGTGGTATTGCTATGGTAGCAAGATATACCTTGAAGAAATCTTTCATTTTTTGGAATGGATACCATAGCATCCAGTGAGAGCTCATGTATGTCTTGTGATGGATCCTTCTTAAAGAGTATAGAATTAATAGTCTTGAATCAAGCAAGAAAAACCAACAAGATAAGCTCTGTTTCCTTCCCCGCCTCGACTAGGTAGAAGCACGTATCTGACAGGGAGTAGACCTTCGCCATCAGTTGCTTTGGCACCGATGAATGGAAGCTCAGCCTCCATGGATGCTTCACCTCAGACATAGACCTTACTTTCCCTTTTGAGTTTTTTTTTGCTTTAGTTTTCCTTTGCTTTGTTTTCTTTTTGGTCCGGGTTTGGGCCTCTCTTGTACAAACTATTTTTATTTTGATCAATAATAAAATAGGCCGAACAGCCTCACAAATATTTAATTTTTTAAAAAAATCTAATGCAATAAATAATTTTAATTTATTCTCAAACTACAAGCCTACTGATAGTCAGATTGTCTATTGTAAACAATACATAAATAAAAGTATTTATTTTGATGGATATCTATACAATAAAATATCTTATATTTTATTATTTGAAAACTCAAATTTTAGTGGGAAGGAATTGTTATTAAATAACTTTTAATAACATGGTGATCAAATCACTCATAACATATGAATTTAGTTTAAGTTATTTACATGCATAATCCTAATTTTACTTTACATCACATGTAACAAATAATTCAAAATTATATAAAGAATAATCATGAAACACATAAACAAAATTAATTACACTATTAACTTATATATCCTATATACATATATATCAGATATATCATAAAATCTTATTGAAGGTTGAAAATTTATATCACATACAAATCTATTCATACAAAAATATTATTACCAATTAACATCTTATCAATTCATGATAAAAATAGTAAAGTTCAAAAACCTTGAATGAATTAATATTACATCTAATACACAATTCTACATTCAGGTCATAAACTTTACCCATTAATTCGTCATGTATCTATATATATTTTGTACATAATAAAAATATATCAATACATAATTATTATAGTTGAACTTCTTCAAACATAAAACATAAATGAACTTTAGTAATAAATTCTAAACACAAAGAGTCGTGACTATGATACCACTGTAGGATTTCAGGGTGACCATAACATATAAAAGCAACTCTGGACAGATCTACTTGTGTTTAAAGTTTATTAATATCTAAAGAATAGATTTCAATACAAACCTGGTGACGATAGTCGTAGTTGAAAAACTTATTCGATAGTATGAAGACTCTATGCATATCCACATCGAGACCGATCTTAGCTATCAACTTCTTAATCAATGAAACTCACGAACAAATTGAATCATAAATATTGTGCTGAGTTTTTCTCAAAAATCTCAACCTACAATAAACGGAACAAGAAAACTATTTTCTTGTCAATTATATTTTCTCTCTTGATTTTGTGTAAAACTCACACACATTCAATAAAGTATTTTCTCATAAGAACTATTCTCATGAAGAGAACTCTTCTCATAATGAAAAACTTTTTCTCATAAAATCAACAACTACTATGAAATTTTTTCCATCACCCTTTATATAGAATCACGTATTAACATTTCTCCAATTTAGTTAAGGTATAATTACTTGGGGAAATTAAACTTTGATCGAAAAACTTTCAAAGTATCGACACCCATTTCGAATGGGTTATTGTCGTGCACAAACCGTGCACCACGTCCTCTATTTATGGAAATTTATGAAATTTCCAAGTAGGAGAATGGGAATCACATTCTAAAAGGGGAATACTCATCGACAACAACTAGCTCACGTTCATGGACATTCCATCATTGATTTAATCCAATCTTAATTGGACTTGTAGGTGAGTTTTTAGCAATATATTCAATAGTTTATTTATATCTCTTATATAAATAAATATTAATTATAAATATTAAATATACATATCTCTCTCTCTCTCTCACACACACACACACACATATATATATATATATTTCAATTAAGAGATAATTTATTTTTTCATTTTAAATAGAAAACTCTAATTTAATCACAATATTATTTATATTTTTGGTGCTAGCAAAGAATATAATAATATTTCATTTGGACTAATATTTTATTTATTTGACTAATTAAATTTTCTAATTTAATTATCAAATAATAAAATAACTAATTCATTAACAAAGACCGGGACACTCATTAGTGTGCGACCTAATAGGTTCAAAATTAAGCCGGTAGTAAATTCATCATATCAATTTACTAATCAAGGTTGACGTCTACCAACACTCCTTAACAACCGGATTGTATGAAGTATATAATTTAATCTTAAGAACCTGTAAAAGAATAATGTAGTATTTCCTTCTGTCCGTATAGCTCCGGATCACCCTAGAATATGGTCTAACTGTCAAATCCCACTAGGTGATCAACTCTGTGTGCATGTCAAATTATAATCGACTATTGAATGACCTAAAAATATCTTTTCTTCTTTCATTCAATTGCCCTGGCCAAGGTCTTGATTTGTCGTTTATAATACATGTCAACAGAGAGCTTAAACTCATTACCAAGAGTTGACAGATTCCATCCTGCATCAGTCACTAATTCTACACGCATTTAATCACACCCAATATCCTTTCAACCATTTCCATATAGACATGGGTGTCCGATATCAAAGTATAATAAATAACTTTTTAATTACAATGACGATCTCAGGTCAAAGGAAACTCTTACATCACATTCTTTAAGATAATATCCTAGTGACAGTTTATGATAATTCTAACCATTAGAAATTATCCGGTGAGTCTGTTCTTTGATGTCATGACCTAACTATCGGGACGTGTGGGCAACTACTCAAAACACCTAGATAGGAGAACCCTTACCACCCGATCCAACATGTAATGCGGAAATCAATAGTAAAACATAAGAAAATAACCTTTTTAATACAAGAAAAATATTACAACTTTAGTACAGTGAAATATTTTACAAACTTGAATACAACCCTTCTTAGGAACTAGTCTAAACAGGTACAAGAGCTCTAAGAAAAGATACAAGATACGATAATAGACACAACTTCCATCATGGAAAGGAAGAGTAGAATCTGTTGGAGATCACCATCGTCCATTACCTAAGAAACATCACTGATCCTACAACCAGACTATACTCAAAAAGGTATAGAAAGAGTAGTATCAGTACAAATAATATGTACTGGTAGGTATCATTGGTTGACCCGAATCCATCGCATACCATCATATAAGAATCAAGAGAAATATGCAATATAAGTTACAAAAATACAGTCATGCATCATCTACCTTTATTACCATGGTATCACCACTAAGAACCTATACATTTCGTCTAAAGCCTTCCTACCCTGCTTTGCTGCCAACTCCATAAATTGGAGACCTATCGCTCATTCCATCCTGGTCAATACATAACACTAGGACTTCCCGAGTCACACTTAACACTAGGAATTTCCAAGTCAAACTTAACACTAGTACTTCCCAAATCACACTTAACGCTAGGACTTCCCAACTCATACTCAATGCTAGGACTTCCTAAGTCACACTTACCACTAGGACTTCCCAAGTCACACTTACCACTAAGACTTCTCAAGTCACACCTACCGCTAGGATTTCCCAAGTCACACTCAATACTAGGACTTTCCCAAGTCATACTTAACACTAGGACTTCCCAAGTCACACTTACCACTATGACTTCCAAGTCACACTTACCATTATGACTCTACGGCCATAAGTATGACCAACTACACATTAAATAGACCACATATATTTATGTTACCTTTGACAAGTACCCAGAACGCCCAAGGATCCCTAGGATCACACCTACAGTGTTTAACATACAATTATGGTCTACACAAGAACCAACCATTCCTTTAAACACAACCACCCGGCCACTCATGGACCAATATGGAACAATTATATCACAACTACAAACCCAGTTCAATCATAGAACAAAACACAAAATCATAGCCAAACATTTGTAACCAAACCGATACCTGGCGTGGTACTCAAGCCAACTATTATATAAATTATACCAGGCGTGGTACACGAGCCAACTGATATATGTATCCCATACCAGGCGTGGTACCCAAGCTAACTGATATATGTATTCCGTATCAAGCGTGGTACTCGAGCCAATCGAATATCACACATAATCCAACAATCAACAATTATGAACACAACTACCCTTGTAAATCAACAAGTAACAAAGACAAGTTCATTTCACATGATTGACAATCGGATATTTAGACATTTTTAATTCCATTTCTTAAACCATGCAATGCTCATACAATACTAAGAACCAATTACAATGTACACATATCGCAAATGGGAAACAAAAACCATCACCTACCCAACAACTCGGGTCCATGACCCCAACATCTAGACACATATAATCATTTTAAATCTATTTTGAATCCTTTCCTTAAAGATAAACACATTCCAGGGAAATCATCCCCCGACCTTAAGGGATTCAAAACCCTTCTAGTTCATCTTATTTCCCTTAATTGAATTATTCCAGGAACCCACTACAGTCTAGCCATTTTGTCACGCACCAACATTATTAGTTCCTCGAACCTACCCAACAGTCATAATTTTCCTAGAATCTAGCATCACACATAATTATTAACACACCAATTGATCACATTACCCTAAACAACGCCCTTCCCCTTCAGGCAACCAAACAATCAACCTGTCAACCCTCCAGACTCCATGCCCAAAGGCCTGAGCATTAATTCTTTCATCATTCTACAATGATTATATGCAAGAAAAAATATGGGTCTATAGCTACTCAGTTAAACCTAGCCTATCTGAACACCAAGCATCAACTATAGAGGCCTGCACACTATATTATGGCTCTATGAAGGCGATTCTTGATGGAGAGCATGCCTGAAATCCATGGTTTCTCCCATCTTTAGTAGAAATCTCCCCTCTCTATGGATACCATATTTTGGAGTAGCCTAGGAGTGTTTTTGGAGCAACCCTCGTCTGTTTTCCAACTGAGGAGGAGAAGTCTAAAATAATTTCTGCATTTTTAAGCTACTACCTCCATCATACCGCTATAGTGGCTGACTGACCGCAACAACAACAGTACTATAGCGATAAAATTCCCGCTATAGCAGGGTGTCATCAACCCAGACAATTTCAAAATCTGAAATTTCCATCATGTCATCCCCACTTAATTTAAAATGAAATTTAATCATTCTCAAAATCCATGATAAGGTGATTTTTTTAATGAAAACTGGACAGATCATTATAACAGATACCAATTTACCCATCGTTCATCACCTAATAATCTTGTAAGCAGAGAGGAAGAAGAACTAGCCCGGGGCTCTCACAATCCCACCTTTATAGCATAATTACGACCCTATGTGGAACATCAAAACTTCCTTCTTCTTAGTCGTACTCTAATTAATTGGAAATAATTCAATCCTACTCTGTCAAGGAATTCTTTCCTTCGAGTTACATGTAAATTTAGAGTAACCTTCCTTGAGTGCCCGAGGAATCTGGGCCTCGTAGGATATCAGATAAAAAGAAATTCAAACAACTCAGAAGGGAACCTTTTTGCTCCCAAAATAGCCCATCATCTCGCTATAGAGGAAATTATACTGCCATAGTGGTATCGCTATAGCAAGAGGCTGACCGCTATAGCAGTTGGCAACAGTTAAAAGGGGTGAGAAATGGGTTTCACGCTCGTTCTCCCTCAGTTTCATCTGAAAACACTACCCTCCTCCCGATCACTCTGCTCCTGTCATTGGCAAATCAAGGTAACAATCATACCCACTTACTTTCTTGCTTTACTGTATGAATATAGATAGTTCTAAGGTAGAAAATTGTGGATAGAGTAGATATTGTTGTTGGTTTTTGAATTTGAAAGTTTTTTGGATTCTTGTCGAATTTTAGAAGCATGGGTGCTTCCCTTATGTTTATAATGCTTCCACAGCATTCTAGGCATAATGATCATGGAATTTTTGGTCCAAAAAGGGTTCAAAATGGTGGGAAAGATGAAGGGTTGTTCTTGATGAAAAGTGGTGATTTGGGCAAATTTTAGTGGTTATAATGCCCAAATTTGGGCATAAAATAGTCGTAGGGCACTTTAGAAACATTGATCTGGACTTGGAAAGTTAAGAATGGATATTTGGGTCAAGAGGCGCCATTGATGCACCTCTTGAAATTCCATTATGATGAAGACCGCTATAGCAGAACTCGACTGCTATAGCGGTCCCGCTATAGTGGAGAAATTCATTCTATAGCATTACCACTGTAGCAGAAGACCTTCCGCTATAGCGGGAGGCTGCAGACATAATTCAAGAATTAAATTTTCTTCTTTGAATGATATTTCCTTGCACTTTTATGAGTTCCAATCTCACCCTCTGTTAAATTTTAGGTATAACTTACTCGATGGATGCCAACCAAGAAAATATTCCTCCCTATGAGAGGTTCCCCAATGATGCTAGTTGGGAGAGGTTATGGGACTACCGAAGGACAGTTTTGTTCTATGAGGGGGCCTTTAACATGAGAGGGATGGAAGAATAGGTTGGGGAATTTTATAACAAACTTCAAGAGTTTGGTTGGGGCCCACTACTAGAGGCTCTCCCTTTCGAGTGCTCAAACTTGGTGAGGGATCTTTATGACATACTCCATACCATTCATTCGGATGACCCCAACTCCACTATCCGCCTTCGAGGAGTGGATGTCCCCGTGGATGTCCGGACTGTGAATGAGATTCCAGGAGTGCCTCATGTCTAAATGTTGTATATGAGGCCGAACTCCAGGGGTGGGACATGACATGGATATGGGATACGCTGATTGAGGAGGAGTTTAGGGACCAGGTTTACTGGCCCAGCAGCACTGAGGGAGTCACTAGAACTTACTTCACTGCCGATGCTAGGAGGTGGCTAAACTTAGTATCTCAAAGTATCCATCCATCGAGCAATACTACCGATGTGACGTATCCTTGGGCCTTGGTGGTGGCTTGCGCTATACAGGGCATACAACTGAACATGGGGGCACAGATTGTGTCGGAGTGGAAGGACTTCTACCGGGGTCCCAAGAAGGCCCCTTCCTTCCTAGTCTACTGTTTGAGTTATACAGGTGTTTCCAGGTGCATGAGGATGAGACTGACATGGAGGTGGATATGGATTCCCCCTTCAACCCTCTTCGAGTGAAGGTGTTTACCTCTACAGGAAGAAAAAGAGAAAGGTGGGTGAAACAGAGAGCAGCCAGGCTGCCGAGGGTGCTACTGATGATGGTGATGATCTTGCCCCTCCTTCCTAGTCCAAGACTCTGATCACTAGCAGCCATCTTGAGGAGAACTTAGCCACAGTCAGGTAGTTTATGGAAGGTACTACTGTCGGAGCTATAGCCCTGCCCCTCTCTACTAAGGACTTTGCAGCACTCTGCAGGGAGTTGGATGAGGAGAAGAAAAAGAGGCGCTCCCGCGACAGCATGCTTGTCCAAATGTGGAAGACCATTAAGGTCATGTTCACTTGTGTTGTCCCCAATCAGGAGCTTCCCCAGCTAGATCAGGAGGACCTGCAAGAGTTTCCCTTTCTGAGCGACACCGAGGCCGAAGGCCCTGCCCCTGCAGCCCCTAATGGTGATGAGGTATCCGACTAGGACCTCCCCCCCCCCCCTCTTTATTATATTAGTACTATTATTCTTTGGAATTCGCCTCCATTTGGGGCATGTACTAGACGATGTTCCCTCTCCCTTTTCCTTTTATCTTAAGCACGTGGATGCTAGTTTTTAAACTGTATTGACCTTGTATGCATCCTATATTAGCTTTATCGGTGATTTCCTTGTTTTTAATAGCAGCTCATAGCTTAACTATCAATTTTAGATGCCCCAGATATGAAAAGCAAAATAGGGGAAAATAGGGCAGTGATTATGTCCTGCCCTCCCTGCTATAGCGATTGACATGCCACTACAGCATGTCACGACCCAATTTCTCAGGTCATGATGGCACCTACAACCCCTCAATAGGCGAACCAATCCCTGTAGCCCAGAATTGTTAGTAATGGGCTACCACCTAACCAATTACGCACAATAAGCAGATATAAGAGGAAGCTAAATGTAAAGATAAGACACGTGGAAGCAACAACCCAAAGTATATATACAAAGATACTACACAAACCTCAAAACTTGGTATCGATAGTACAGAAGCTTCTAATAGAATACAAGTGCTAGAAGTAACAAAATATAAGTACAACTATCTCCGAATATACAAAGACTAACAGTGCAAAATATGAGATGTAGACAAGCCCCGATCGACAGGCGCTCACCCTAGTCTCGATGTCCAAAAGCTGCACGAGTCTCCAACGCGTTCAACGGCGAAAGCTCAACTAATATCTGTACAAAAAGTGCAGAAGTGTCGTATGAGCACCAAAACAATGGGTACTCAGTAGGTATCATCGGTCGACTAAGCGCATAAAATATATAAAAGCAGTAAGTAACATATAGCAAGAAAGCACTCACTGAAGCAATAAAGGAAGCACAAGGAGCCAGCAGAGAGAGTAGAAAACCAAAAGCTACAAGTAAAACATGCTAGCACAGAAAATATAATTACACAGAATCATAGGTGAAGGAAAGAAGAACACACCTGGAGCCCTTGAACAACAATATAAATAAGCAAAGAGAGAGAGAGTTGAGAAAATGGCGGTGTACCGGTAACCTCAAGTAAAGGAAAATAAGGAAAGCAGTCTAACATACTCAAGTTGGAATCAACAGGTATAAGGAATTCATAACCCCAATCCAAATGCATGGTAGCATAAACAGGAATTCACCTCACAAGTACAACCCTAGGATGGAATAACTAACCCATAATAACCGAGATATACCACTCCACTCCTGACAAAAAAATGGAACCAGAATCTCACACTCTGCTCAGAAGGCCACATAAAGTTGCCTCAATAAGATAGGGCTCCCTAGACATCTCAATAATCAGAAATCCCATAACCGAAGCCTCAACAGGTTAACCATCACTAATCCTTCAATAACTGAATGCCAAGACAAGCTCTAAGTAAAGACAGGAGTAAATATAATCTACCTACAGTCCCAACGGCCGCCCATACAACCAAGGAATGCAATCAAGTGAATACAAACCCTCCAGCCGCCCATACAATTAGAGCGTACACTAAACACACATCAAACAAAGGTGGAACCAAATGCATGATAATGATGTGATGTCACAGTAACCTGTACGTTCCCCCTTAGGTACTTCTCGAGCCCATATAGAGGTGGAACCCATGGAAGACTCTTTCTCGTGTACCTCTCCTCCGTCGTACAACCCCCTTTCTAGCACGATGCGTCAGCTCGTAGCTTGTGGCCCAGGAATGACAGGGGTCCATGGAGGTCTACCCCTCGACCACATAGAAAAACTCATAATCAATATGTCTTTCAGAATCGAGTCCGGGTTCAAGCCAGTGGCTAAGTGTCAAATGTAGCTCAAAACTCAAAATCTTGTAGTACATGCCCGACTTCGGCCCGGGTCTAAAACAGTAGTAGTAATCTCAAAAGACCTTCTCAAAGGGTGCCCGAGGTATACTCGGGTCTAAATAAATGATACAAGTCTCAATAACCCTTTCAAAGGGTGCTCGAAGAGTAGCCGGGTCTAAATCAGTAATAAGATCAAGTCTAGTGCTCTGTACGGCAGAGACTAGTACCAGTAATAAAAATAAGTGTGAAATCATCCAAATCCCTTTTTTCTATCATCAAACATCCCAAAAAAGGCCCCCGGGGTCATGCCAGTTTGGGAAAAACCATTTATAGTGACTCGCAGCCAATACCGTAGTAAAACATGCAGGGGAAAAACCTTTTTCATGGATGATATGCTCGCACACAAATATAAATTAGCCCAACAGCTCACAACAATTCCTATCAGCCTTGCACAGGCCCAACAACTACTCAGCAGATATAACCAGCCTAAAAGGATATCTCTATGTTCGGGACTCGCGGACATTCCCAAATAAACCACCATCTATGTTCCAGATTCAATACAAGACCACACAGGACCACAAGGGTAATATACAATACTACGTGAATACTACAACCAACGTATGAAATAACCGGACAGAAAAGGCAGACAAGGTCTGAGGTACCAACCTATAACAACACACCCAAGGAGGTTTAGTAACGCAGTTATAGCCTATATACACAGATTCTAGGTAGGGAAAGCCATAACCTACCTGTTGTCCGACGAATAGCTACGGGGACGGCGTCGTCCAAGCTCGAACTGCTCCAAAAATTTCCAATTCGCAAAACCACTATCAACACAATAATCTACACATTAAAATAAAACCAATGATACCCATAATACTATAAATATAGCTGAGTCAAAATTCGGGTCACCGGTGGGCCCGTGGGCCCTGCAATCCAAAGTCAAAAATGAAAATGGACAAAATGGTCACAATTACAATGGGGTTACATGCCCGAAAATTCAAGGTAATTGAGCAAGAAATTTGAGCTAGAATAGCCCCTAAAAGTCAAGGAAACAAAGAAGGAATTTAGGAATGAAAAACCAAAAATTGGGCGAGAATCACTTATTACAACGAGAGAAAATATCAAGGAGGTGAGTTCCATGAACCCACGAGCATGCAAGCCCAAGAAAACTGAATCTACAAGTAATTTCCAAGCTTTGAGAATTTACAACAATGGAGGGTATTTCAATAATGAAAATTGGAGATTAGCTACGAACCTTTCGGATTAATGATGAAAAAGTGCTCTCGGAGCTATGGTGAATTTACCCCAAGAAAATGATGGCTAGAAGTGGAGAAAATTGAGTTTAGGATATTTTATCAATGGAGAGACGGAGTTGAAATGAGGAAAAAAAGGAGAAGGCTTAATTTTATACCTTGCCAGCAGATATCGCAATTGCGGCACTTTTGTCATAATTGCGGACTCCGCAAATGCAGAAAAAGCACCACAAATGCGGGAAAACACCGCAAATGCGGCATTTCGCTGCAATTGCGGTGGCCACAAATGCGGACCCAACATGTACAACAAAACTCAGCCAAGCTAAAAACTTTGCTTGGACCTTCGGGATTCATCTGGGGTCCCACGGGCACAAACAAATATAGCTATTTGACTAAAAATGACATGCCGGATCAAACAAAAACAATAAAAATCCCATCGGGGGTCGATTTAATGAAAAATGGGCCCCACGCCCAGAATCAATCTTTAGCCAACTATTTCTAAAATGGAACCCAATGGCCAAAAACAAGTCTGAAAGCCTCGGGACCTAAACCAATGGTCCCTCTAGCCTAAACTCAACATGTTGGAGCTAACGACACTGAGGGAATTTTCATCCGAGGTTGCCTTCTCTAAATTTTGACCAAAGTCAACCAAAAAGCCCAACTGGCCTAAAAACACAGAATGAGAGAGAATTCCAAGCTGAAAAGCTCCCGGATCCCGACCAAAGGTCCCTCTAGACTAAAGTCCATGCTCCAGAGCTAATGAAACTGTCGGAACTCAATTCTGAGCACGTTCACCAAGAATGTCGACTGAAGTCAATGATTTTTCAAAGTTAAAAGCTCTAAAACCAGGAATGGACAGAAAGACCAAACAAACAGCCCGGGAACCAAACTACTGGCCCCAGCAAGCCATAAATGACTTGGGGCCTCTACAAGCAAGGTCTAATGGTACAAAAAAGGCAAAAATGCGTAAATGACTGTGAGGGTCATTACACAGCGGTACCTCCATAGAGGAGAAATTCCTGGTATAGCAGGATTGTTATAGTGGTACAGTCCCGCTATGGCAGCCCCAACGACAGCAGCCCAGAAAATGATTTTTTTTGCGAAGTTCACCCATTTTCCATTCCTTGTTATCAACGTTAACCCCTAAAATCACGTCATGGTCTTAAACATAACCTCAAGATTATTCCCAACAATGCATAATTTAGAATTTAGCACCACGTTATAATAAGAAAACATTTAGGAACACACTAGAAACCGTGTACAACAACACATTCCTGCTGTCATGCGCTACTAGCCCCCTTTTTTCCCATGGTTCCCAACCAATCCTGATTGTCCTGAAACTGGAGCTTCCCTACGATCATAAGTCTTGTCCCCTTACCATCTTCACCGATGGTAAGTCCATACCGAAATTATAATACAACTCTTCCAGTTAATTCACAAAGCAACTTATCACTAAAACAAATCACACAAAATCAAGTTATGCATCCTCCCAGACAAAAATATTCACAGTAACGCAAGCAAACTTTTCACACCACACAATTGCAGTCATACAAGTAATGCAATGCATATAATATCAAGCTTCATGCTTCAGCCTAATCAAGTCACATCTATTACTCTTTATTCACCTCATGGATGACCGCTAGCCAATCATACATGCACTCGCATAGCCTCCAAGGCTAGATACCAAATAGAACCTTCTCGGTTCAAACTTCTCTTGCTTATGCCATTTCAACTGGAGTCAAATGACATCCTTTTACCTTATTGAGATACTAATTGTAATCGAGAGATACCAATTAGACTCAACCCATACAAGCAAGCAACAAACTTCATGAAAGGATTGAAAGAAGAGAGACAATTTCCTAGAATGCTTCATAGCTTCCCTAAGATTAGATGTGGACGTCAACACACTAATCTGTAGGACTCTATTCAATATTTACTCTTTTAGTGGGAGACCAGTAACCTAGGCTCTGATACCAAATTGTCATGACCCAACTACCAGGCCGTGGGGGCACTTATTCTAAGCACCTAGATAGGAGAATCCTTACCACCTGACCCAACAGGTAATGCGGAAATCAATAGTAAAATATAAGAAAATAGCCTTTTTAATACAGGAAAAACATTAAAACTATAGTACAGTAAAATTCTTTACAAACTTGAATACAACCCTCCCTAGGAACTAGTCTAAACAGGTACAAGAGCTCTAGGGAAATATACAAGATACAAAAGCAGACACAACTTCAATCATAGAAATGAAGAGTAGAAGCTCCTGGAGATCACCACCGTCCTATACCTAAGAAACATCACTAATCCTGCAACCAGACTATACTCAAAAAGGTATAAAAAGAGTAGTATCACTACAAACAACACGTACTGGTAGGCATCATCGGTTGATCCGAATCCACCGGATACCATCATATAAGAATCAAGAGAAATATGCAATAAAAGTAACAAAAATCCAGTTCTATATCATCCACCTTTACTACCATGGTATCACCATTAAGAACCTATGTTCCGTCCCAAGCCTTTTTACCCTGCTCCGCTTCCAACTCCACAAATTGGAGACCTTCCACCCATTCCATCCTGGTCAATACATAACACTAGGACATTCCAAGTAACACTTAACACTAGAACTTCCCAAGTCACACTTAACACTAGTACCTCCCAAGTCACACTTACTGCTAGGACTTCCCAAGTCACACTCAACACTAGGACTTCCCAAGTCACACTCAACACTAGGACTTCCTAAGTCACACTTACCACTAGGACTTTCTAAGTCACACGTACCGCTAGAAATTCCCAAGTCACACTGAACACTAGGACTTCCCAAGTCATACTTAACACTAGGACTTCCCAAGTTACATTACCACTAGGACTTCCCAAGTCACACATACCACTTTGAATCTATGACCAGAAGTATGTCCAACTACACAATAAATAGACCACATATATTTATGTTACAGTTTACAAGTACCCGGACGTCCCAAGGATCCCTAAGACCACACCTATAGTGTTTAACATACAATTTCAGTCTACACAAGAATCAACCCAGCCTTTAAACACAACCACCTAGCCATTCATGGACCAATATGCAACAATTATATCTCAAGCACAAACTCGATTCACTCATGGAACCAAACACAGAATCATAGCCAAACATGTGAAACCAATCTCGTACTAGGCGTGGTACCCCAGCCAACCAATATAGAACCTGTACCAGACGTGGTACTTAAGCCAACTGATATATATATCATATACCAGGAGTGGTACCCAAGCCAACCGATATGTATATCCCATACCAGGCATGGTACCCAAGCCAACCAAATGTCACACACAATCCAACAATCAACAATAATGAACACAACCACCCTTATAAACCAATAAGTAACAAGGACAAGTTTATTTCACATGATTGACAACCAAATATTTATACATTCATAATTCCATTCACTAAACGATGAAATGCTCATACAATACTAAACAACAGTTATAATGTACACATATCAGAAATGGGAAACAACAACAATCACCTACCCAATAACCCGGGTCCATGACCCCAACCTTGGAGACCTATCCGAAGACTACCTTCTGGTTTACCATTTAGACACATATAATCATTTTACATCTATTCTGAACCCCTTTCTTAAAGGTAAACACATTCCAAGAAAATCATCCCCCAACCTTTAGGGCTTCAAAACCCTTCCAATTCATCTCATTTCCCTTAATTGAATTATTCCGGGGAACCCGCTATAATCTATCCATTTTGTCAGCCACCAACAGTACCGGTTCTCCGAACCTACCCAACAGTCATAGTTTCCCTAGAATCTAGCATCACACAAAATTAATAACACACCAATTGATCACATTACTCCCAACGACACCATCCCCCTTCAGGCAACTAAATAATCAACTTGTCAACCCTCCAGACTTCATGCTTGAAGGCCTAGTCATGAATTCCCCCATCATTCTACAATGATAATATGCAAGAAAAAATATGGGTCTATAGCAACTTAGTTAAACCTAGCCTACCTGGATGCCAAGCATCAGCTGTAGAGGCCTGAACACTACATTCTTGCTCTGTGAAGGTGATTCTCGATGGAGAGTGGGCCTGGAATCCATGGTTTTGCCCCTCTTTAGCAAAAATATCCCCTCTCCATGGCTCCCAAGCTTTGGAGCAGCCTAGGAGGTTTTTTAGAGCAACCCTCATCTGTTTTCCAAATAAGGAGGACAAGTCTAAAATAATTTATGCATTTTCAAGCTACTGCCTCCATCATACCACTATAGCGGCCTATTGACTGCTATAACAGCAGTGCTATAGCGGCAAAATTCTCGCTATAGCAGGGTGACGTCAGCCTAGACAACTTCAAAATCTAAAATATCCGTTATGTCATCCTCACTTAATTTAAAACAAAATTTAATCATTCGCAATATCCATGATAAGGTGATTTTTCAAATAACGACTATATAGGTCCTTACATATGATCATATCTCTATATGCATCATTTATATATGTGATTTAGTAAATGAGATCAACTAATATTCATCTTATAAAGACCACCACATACATATTGATCTAACCAGATCACTAATGTCCTAATCAATAATCCTACGATCAAGAACAATTTTAGATTAAGTTATAAGAAACATGACTCTCTCATCATCATGATCTCCATCATGATGTCAAGTCCCAAAACTTAATCAAGGACATTATTATATTAATCAAATAATTTGATATAACTATGAAAAAGAATATTAGATGTCATATATTTATATCAAGTAGTATTTATAAAATATATTTAAATCATGAAAAGTGAGGTTAGATCTAGGACATATCCACTATATCCCTAACAAACGGTGCCACATAAATTGAAACAGATAGAGTACTAATTAAGAGTAGAAGTTATGAATATAGAGAGATAAGAATTATGGGGAAACTTTTAAAATAAAATAATTAAGAATAAAGAAGAAAAGGGCAAAAAAAAAAGAGTAAAAAGATAAATAGAATCTTTGGCCAAAGAAAAGTATATAGAGCTTGTTTGGGTTAATTAATAAGAATTAAGTGTTAAAATTAATTTTATAAGCAAGTATTTTGCAGTAGGCTAAGAATATTTAAATCAATAATAAGCAATTGACGTATTTGATAAAAAAAATTGATAAGTTGTTTTTAGCAAAAAAAAATATTAAACCATCTTTGTAAGTAGGATGAACAACATATATGAAATAGAGAGGAAGTTTGGAGTTTTATTTTAGAAAAATAAAAATAAAATAAAAAATGAGTTTTAAGTAAAAAGCATTTAGACAATATCTGATTTCTAGGTAAGTGCAAACACTAATTAATGACTATGAAAAAAGAATGAGTAACCCGTTACGAATGAATTAAGGTCCGTCTTTTTTTTGGTACGAAAGGTTACTACTATTTATATATTAAACTAGTACAGGGAGGTGCCTAATGACACTTTTCATATATAGAACGTTACAAACAAAAGCAAACGCAGGCTCTGCTATAGACTTTAAATGAAAAGGTGTGGTAGTCCTATCACTACGGTTTCTGGAAGTAGACCTAACACTAAAGTTAGTAGCAGCATTCCTGTCCTTGTCCTGAAGCAGGAGAATATGCACAAAAAGTGGGGCTTCTGCCAAAAAGGTAATGTCAGTACCCATAATTGTAGCACCAAAATGGGCAAGAGCATCAGCAACCTTGTTGAACTCACCATACGAGTGCCTAATCCTAAGATTATGAAGCTGTTGGAGGAGGTACCTGCAATTATTAATGATATGTGAGTAGACAAGGGCGGGGTTAGATAAAATTATAATAATGTCAGTTACATCAACTATAATTTCAAGTTTGTGAAAGCCATGATGAACGGTTATTTTCAAGCCACGAAGAAGCCCCATCCCCCAATGGTGCATTCACTCCCCGCCTTAAGAGTTATTGCTTCAAGTAAAGGGCCAGAAATTCCTGCATCGTTGTAGTGGTTTCATACATTTTCCCTGCGAACCCCAGTAACCGAGACCCTGAAGAATCTTGAAATAGCCTTCCAATTCCTGCTTTCCCTGTTGGTAGGCCTATTGCCACATTCGTATGTAGGAATATGGTATCATCTAGTGGTCTTGTGTGCAGATTGAAGACAGGAGTAGTCATACTAGTAGTGCGGGTCTTTTTCTCTGATGTAGCTAAGTGGAACAATTCCATGCTATGAGCTATAGGTATATGAGCTTGTGGAAGCGGTTGAACTTTGTTGAAGATGTTATTTTTCCGTGCATTCCATAGATGCCTAAGTATGAAAGAGATAAGAGGGGGTGACAGAGGTGAGCTTGCAGTTTGGGGTATTCGAAGGTGAAGGACTTGTCATAGCCAATGTGAAGGTGTTGATGGAGAGTTAGTAAATGGATTTATTTTGTCTGAGGTATGAAGCTTGTCCCAAGAATATCTTGCATTTATGCAAGTAAAAAAGATATGGTGGATCATTTCAGGAGAGTACTTGCAAACAGGACATAGAGGAGTGTCCATCATACCAATATGGTGTAGGAATGCACAGGTGGGAAGCCTATTGCGGTTAACTAGCCATAGGAATGTTTTTAGCTTAGGTGGTATAGTGAGCTTCAAGATCCATGTGTGGTTAGCTGGAGCTTCTGGGTTGTGAGTGATTCCTTTATAACAAGAGTTGATTGTGAAGGTTCCTGTTGTGGTTAGCCCCCATATGATTTTGTCATTGCCTCCTTGGGCTGGAGAGGTGTAATGGTTATCTAAGCATTGTTGGATAGACTAAGGGAGGACAAATGTTATTGTTGGAGTATTAGAGGGATTAGGACGGGTGTACAAAGCTATTGGAGTGTTGGCTTCGTGTATATGCAAAGGGACTTGCATAAGATGAAGAAGAATGAAGTTGGGTCTAAGCCAAGGATCTATCCATAAGCGGGCATCTTATCCAGAGCATATTTTCCACATAATTCCGTTTTGGCAAGTTTTCCAACTCCATAAAGGTGGGCTACGAGTGCAACCAGTAGCCGACATATATTTGGAGATGAGGAGATTAGCCCATAAGGTAGTGGGATTTTGAAATAAGCGCCAGGCAATGCTGGCTAGTAGAGAATCATTTTTTGCTTGGAGTTTCTTGATGCCCAACCCTCCTTCATTTTTTATCTTTGGTGACATGGTCCCAGGCAAGTAAAGGAAGCTTCCGACGCTGCAAGGTAGTGCCCCATAAAAAGTTGCATTCATGATGTTCAAGGAGCTTGAGTACTGTGGATGGGATGGGTATAAATTGCATGACATAATTAGATACTACATTGAGCATGGCTTTGACAAGGGTAAGGCATCCAGCAAGAGACAAGGAATGAGACTTCCATCCAGCTAGTTTGGTTTTGACATTATCTATTAGCGATTGGAAGTCACTGGTCTTGGGGCGTGATTGACACAAAGGGATATGTATAACATTTTCTTTAGATACTAGGGGGAACGACCCGTGTCATCACGGGCCCAGCATTATAAAATTAAAATTATTAAAATATTTTTGTCAAAACAATTATTATTAAGATAAACATATGCACTGTCCATTTTTGTTAAAAACTACATGAATAGTTTATTGATGTTATAGTTAAATTCTAAACTCTTGATTATTTAGAAGTATAATAAATCCTGAGCGAAGATGTTAGGAGTATAATAAGCACTAACGGAAGATATTTTTCGACCATACAATTGATTCTATCTCAAGAGTAAGGACCCAACCCTTCATCGAAGATGTTGAATTTATTACTTTTTTCTATTTCTTTTACATGATATGATTTCTTCAAATTATGTACAAAGCATCCAAAATAATATATACACAATGTCTCCGAGTAATAACAGAGTACATAGTACAAAAGATAAGCTAAAGCTAAGATCCGGTCGCCAAGATCTTACCCTCAGTCTGGGATTGTCCGCAATATCCAATCATGAATTTCCCATGAACTAGCGGCAATGGCTTACACTAGGATCTGCACCAGAAGATGCAGAGTGTAGTATGAGCACCAAATGCGAAGCATAATGAGTAGGTATCATTGGCTGATTGGGCACATATAAGATAAAAGCGTAGTAACAAACAGAATAAAAACAAGTAGTCAGGGAAATCTATAAAAAGGCACACATGAACTAGAGAGAAGACAACAGAAACAACATACAAGGCTAGCAAGTAGAATATATACACAACAGGAACAGGTGAAAGCAATAAATGACGCACCTGGGGTCCTTGCAATAAAATTATATACATAACAAGTTTCAGAAGTAGATGGTATACTGGTAACTTCAAGTACAAGGGAAGGGAGGAGAGGAATAAGGATAGGCATGCTAGGAAAACATGAATTAATAACCAAATTAATCATACCAATCTCAAGTCAAAAACTAACAACCTCGCAGTATCCAATCTCATAAATATAATAGTACCAGGGGATAATACCGCGATAAAGTAACAAGAGCCTACCTAGAGTCCCGCTGCCACCCATACAACCGAGGAACACAAACAAGTATAAGAAAACCCTCCGGCCGCCTATACAACTGGACCGTACACTCAACAAATATCAAACAAGAGTGGAGCCTCAAACAATAAATGATATGATGCATGATGGAAACCGAGTGGAATAGTAACCCTATATGTACCTTCTTTGGAGCCTAAGGGCCAAGTAGGTAGGTTCCACGGAAGGACACTACCCGTATACCTCTATTTTGCCGTATACCCCGCCTCTGGCAAACGCACCCCAAAGCCCGAGGCCGTGAATGGCAAGGTCCATGGAGGTCCCAGACCCTATACTATAACTCAATATCGAAAATATCATCCGGAGTAAGTCCGGAATCAAGCTGAAGACTAAAGTCTCAAATATGCATGCCCAGACTCTGTCCAGGTCTAAAACAGTGGAAAATGTCTCAAAAACCCCACCAAGGGTGCCCGGGCATAACCGGGTCTAAAATAGTAGTAAAACATCTCTGTTGCTTGGTCCGACCGAGTCTAATGCTACCTCAAATTAGTAAGAAAACTCAAATAGCACTACGGCCCTGCCGAGTCTAGCATCAGTAGTAAAACTGGTGATAGAAATCATAATTTAACTCTCTTTTACCCCAAGAAGATCCACATGTTAAGTCAAACCATCACTAATTCATTTCCGTCAAAAACAGGTCCCAAGGGCAATGCAAAGTTTAGAAAATTAGTACCAGTAGGCCCAAAGCCAAGACCTTAGTAAGATGTAGTAGGAAATCCTCATTATATTTATAAGCATGATATGAACAACACAAATAGTCGCCCAGCAGCTCACAAGCAACATATCGGCCCTGCACAGGCTCCAATCGCGCTACATTATAGATAGCCAGCATAATATCACGATAACGATGCCCGAGACTCATGGGCAACCCCCGAATAACCCACCATGTATGGTCTAGAGTCAAATCAAGGCCACACCAGACCATAAGGGTGATAATAGCAACTACGAAGAATACTACATACAATGGCGGAAAGAAACAAGGAAAATCATGGAAAAGCGGTCAAGGTATTTGGTGCCAAGCTAATAACCCAACCCAAGGATGTCAGTTAGTTTAATTTTATCCAATATATGCTATGTCTAGGGAGTTTATACCGTAACCTACCTGTCGTCCGATGACAAGCTACTTAGATAACGATATCCAAGCTCGAATCTCTCCGAGGAACCCCGAATGATGATCAAACTATCAAAAACATAAATAATATATCAAAACGAGTCTAACGATGCCCATAATGATTCAATTGTAGCTGGGTAGAAATTCAGGCCAAAAGTGGGCTCGTAGGGCCAACAAACCAAAACCAAAAACGGAAAGAAGCATGATGACCACAATGATGCCAAGATGACATGCTCCAAAAATGAGCAATTTTGGCCAAGGGAAAATCTCCAACACAGCCCGCTCAAGAGGGCATTTAAAGAAGAAAATCAGAAATTGGAGCAATAAGACTTACCACAACGAGAGAAACACGCCAAGAAAAAAAAATCACAGAATTTACGAAACATGCAACTACAAGGAGGCAGATTCTTCAAGGGAAAACTAAGATTTTAGAATTTATAGCCATGGAAGTTCAACAATGGAGGAAAAAAGGGAAATTGGGGAAGGAGACTTACCAAAGTAGCCAAGGGAGAAAGCTTTCTCTTCAATGAAATAAGTTCCCAAGGCTTGGAACTATTTAGAGCAACTTGGTGGAGAGGAAAATGAGTTTTGGACTTGGAATAATGAAGGCACAAAGCTGGAAAATAAAAATGCCAAGAGATATATAGTTGATGGCCGCTGGTAACCGCTATTGCGCTAAACCAGCGCCATTATGCTAAGAAAGAGCAGGCGCCAAGGCGCGATCGCACACAGAGGGGCGCCATCGGTGCTGGCCTGGAGCCCTCGCATACAAGGGCCGGCCACATGCTAGCGCGATCGCCCTGCCTGGGCGTCATTTGCGCTGAAGTCCTGAAACTGCACTAAAACTAGTTGCACTAAGAATTTCCACGGGGTGTTCCGGGCACGATCGAAACCCGATATTCAAAAACCAATAATTCAAATAAGTGGAAACGACATTTCGGATGCAACTGAATCAATGAAACTTCCATATGAGTTTGTTTCGGAGAAATGTTGACCCAAGTCAATGCTAACTAAAACCAACCAACTAGCTGAAATGAGCCCCGCTTACCTGGAACCCAAACCAACCACCTACCCAACCCAAACTCAACATTTCGGAGCTGATGGAATCATCAGATTTTGAATATGATGCTCCAATCCTCGAATGATGACAACAATTACACTTTCAACTCCAAATAGCCTGAAAATAGAAAAACGCAACACAAAACCCACACCAGAAGTTCTCAGGCCCCAACTAAAGGTCCAACTGGACCAAACTCAACGCTCCGGAGCTAACAAAACTATCGGAAATCAATTCCGAGTATGTTAGCTAAGAATGATGACTAAAGTCAACTATATTCTAAGTTAAGGCTCTAAAATAGGCAAACGGCCCAAACAACCAAATGAACGACAAGGGGACCCAACTACTGGTCCCAGCAAGCCATAAATGACTTGGGGTCGCTATAAGAAAGCTCTAACAGTACAATGAATGCGTAAACGCGAAGATGATCGGAAGGGTCATCACAAAATCCACTACTAAAAAGACTTTCATCCTCAAAAGTCAAGAAAAAGGGAGTACCTGAAGGCTCAAACAACTGCGGATACTGGGCACGCAACTCACTTTCGATCTGCCTAGTAGCCTCCTCGACCGGAACTTTCACAACCAGAATCTCCCTAGATCTCAATCTCCTAATATCTCTGGCCAGAATAGCAATTGGCTCCTCAACAAAGGATAAACTCTTATCTAACTGGATCGAATCCTAATGCAACACATGAGACTCATCTGGAACATACTGGTGCAACATCGAGACATGAAAAATGGGGTGCACAGTTGAAAACATCAGGGGCAAAGCTAACATATAATCCACATTACCAACCCTATAGAGAATCTCAAACGGCCCAATGAACCTGGGGCTAAGCTTGCCCCACCGACCAAATCTCATCACGCCCTTCACGGGCGATACTCGAAGGAATACTAAGTCACTAACACTGAACTTCAAGGTACGAAGTCTATGGTCAGCGTAGCTCTTCTTCCTACTCTGGGTTGCTCTAAGTCTATCCTGTATCAAACTGACTCGGTCCAAGGATTCTCTAAGCAAATCTATACTCTGCGGTCTGAGCTCTAAACCATCAAACTAACCAAATCGGCGATCTGCAACGCCTACCATACAAGGCCTCAAAAGGTGCCATGTCGATGCTCAAATGAAAGCTATTATTATAAGCAAACTCGGCCAAAGACACAAACTGATCCCATGAACCTCCAAAGTCAAGAACACACGCCCGAAGCATGTCCTACAGGACCTGAATAGTCCTCTCGGACTGGCCATCTATCTAGGCGTGGAAAGCAGTACTGAGCTGAACCTCTGTACCCAAATCCCTCTATATAGATCTCTAGAACGGGGATGTGAATTGAGTGCCGCAGTCTGGAATGATAGAAGTTGGGACCTCGTGCAAACGAACAACCTCTCGAATGTAAATCTGAGCTAACCTCTCCGCACTGTAGGATGTCTGAACCGGCAAGAAATGGGCCGACTTAGTCAGCCGATCCACAATCACCTAAATAGAATCAAAACCCAGAGAAGTACGAGACAAACCAACCACGAAATCTATAGTAATCCCTTCCCACTTCTACTCGGGAAAGGGAAGTTGCTGCATCAAACCACCTGGCCTCATGTGCTTAAACTTAACCTTATGACAGTTCAAGCACCGAGATACAAACTCTGCTACATCCCGCTTCATACCACTCCACCAGTAAAGCTATCTCGAATCTCTATTCATCTTTGCTGTGCCATGATGAATAGAGTATCTAGAACATTGTGCCTTACGAAGTATCAACTGAATCAAATCTCCAACCCTCGGAAGACAAAGTCGATCACTAAACCTCTGAATACCATCAGAACCCAAAGTAGCTCGATAGGACTCACCCTGAACTACCTGATCATGAAGGTCACACAAACTCTGATCCTCGAACTATCGGCTCTGAATCTAATAAACTAGAGTAGCACGAACCTCAACACTGGCAAGAACTTTGCTAGGATCCAACAAGTCAAGCCTAACCAAACGGTTAGCCAAGGACTGGATATCCAAGGCCAACGGTTGCTCAGAAACTGAAATTGAAGCTAGGTTGCCCATACTCACCGCCTTCCAACTCAAGGCATCCACTACCACATTTGCCTTGCCCGGATTGTATAGAATAGTGAAGTTGTAGTCCTTCAGCAACTCAATCTATCTCCTCTGCCTCGAGTTCAGCTCTCGCTAACTTGTAATGTACTGAAGACTATGATGATTAGTGAATATCTCATAATGAACTCCATATAAGTAGTGCCTCCAGATCTTGAGCGCGAAGACTACCGCTGCCAACTCTAAGTCAGGAGTGGGGTAGTTGCGCTCGTGAACCTTCAGCTGCCTCGACGCATATGCTATCACTCGACCCTGCTGCATCAACCCACAACCAAGAACAACCCCAAAAGCATCCCAATACACGACAAAACTCAAACCCTTAACAAGAAAAGTCAAAACTAGAGCTGAAGTCAATAAGGCCTTAAGCCCCTAGAAGTTATCCTCGCACTGATCCGAACACTGAAATGGAACATCCTTCCTAGTCAGCATAGTCAAGGGTGTTGCTATGGAATAAAATCCCTCAATGAATCGTCTATAGTACCGACCTAACCCAACAAAGCTGCAAACCTTGGTAGGAGTAGTAGGTCTGGGCCAATCACGAATCGCTGAAATCTTACCCGGATCAACTCTTATCCCATCCTTAGACATTACATGCCCTAGGAATGCAACTGACTCAAGCCAAAACTCACACTTTTTGAGAACTTGGCATAAAGACAATGGTCTCTCAAAGTCTGAAGTACAGTCCTCAAGTGTTGCTTATGCTCATCTCTACTCCTCGAGTATATCAAAATGTCATCAATGAAGACTATCACGAACATATCCAAGTACAGGTTAAGCACCCTATGCATCAAGTCCATGAAGGTTGCGGGGGCATTAGTCATTCCAAAAGACATCACCAGGAACTCATAATGGACTTAACGTGTCATGAATGCTGTCTTACAGATGTCCTCCACCCCAATCCTTAAATAATGGTAGCCAAACCTCAAATAAATCTTTGAAAACACAGCTGAACCTTGAAGTTGATCATACAAGTCATCAATCCTCGGTATCGGATACCTATTCTTCACTGTCACCTTATTCAGCTGTCGATAATTAATACACATCTGTATTGACCCATCCTTCTTCTTCACAAAGAGAACAGGAGCACCCCAAGGCGACACACTCGTTCTAATGAACCCCTTAGCTAACAAGTCCTGGAGCAGCTCCTTAAGCTCTCTCAAATCGTCTGGATCCATACGGTAAGCAGGAATGGAAATGGGCCAGGTGCTCGACTTTAACTCAATGGAAAAATAAACATCCCTCTCAGGTGGATGGCCTGGCAGGTCGGTAAGGAACACATCTAGGAAGTATCTAACCACATGAACAAACTCAGGAGACGAAGGGTCAGCACTAGTATCTTGGACATATGCTAGATAAGCTAAACACCCATGAGAGATCAACTTCCTAGCTTGAAGACAAGAGATGATCCCAGACGGTGCACGGCTGACAGAAGCCTGCCACACAACCAGGGATACACCGGGCACATCTATGGTAATGGTCTTGGCATACAATCCAAAGCTGCATGGTGAGGGGATAACCAGTCTATGCCCAGTATCACATCAAAATATAACATATCAAGGATCATCAAGTCACACCAAATCTCCAAATCATCAACAGATATCAAGCAAGATCTCACAATCCGATCCACTACTAAAGAATATCCTACTGGGGTTGAAACAGAAATAGGCACATATAAAGGCTCACTAGCCAACCCCAAACAAGGCAGAAAGTAGGCCGATATATTAAGAACATGTAGTTCCAGGATCAAATAAAGCCATAGCAGACTGATGGCACATAAAAATTATACCTGTAATCATAGCATCTGAGGCCTCTGCCCCGGGTCTCCTAGGGACCAAATAAAACTGATGACGACCTCCACCTGCTCGACCACCATCCCTACTACCTGCTCTTCCACATGGAGTACCACCTCTACCCTGAACACCACCTCCTCATGCCAGTGGCTGAACTGAGCGAATAGGCTGAGCTGGAGGAGCGGCTGGCTAAACTGCACCCTGCTAGGGGCAATCTCTAGAATAATGACCAACAATACCATAGGTGAAACAAGCCCCTAACGACCTATTCGGTCGTGATGAACCAGCAGAACCCTTATGGACACCGCAACCTAATGCCCTTGAAGCGCACCCCTCAAAGACTGACCGCTGTAGCCCTGATGGCTACTCTGACCCTGCTCAAACAGAGTACTACCAGAAGTCTGAAGTGAAGCCTGAACAGGTCAGTTAGGCTGACCCTGGTGCTGCTATGGCTGATAACCCTGGCCCCACTAGCCTGAACCTCTACCACCAAGTCTTGAACCACAGTAGCCATCCTGATGTCGAGGCCTCTTATCTTTAGCCCCGGTGTCTTGACGACGTGAATACTCTATAGTACAGGCATAGTTCGTAATATCTTGGAATGATCAACCACTAGCAACCAATATGTCTGCAGGCTCTCTAAACTCTCTCCGTAGCCCCCAAACAAACATACGAACTCTGTCTGACTCAGTGGGTATAATCATGGCCCCAAATGGAGCAAGCTGATGGAAATGGGCCTCATACTTTAAGATAGTCATAGTATCCTGAGCAAGTCTAGTGAACTCCTCTGTCTGACACTCTCTTTTGCTTTGTGGCAAGAACTTGGCCATAAAGGCCTCATAAAACTCAGACCAAGCCAAGGAGGTGACAACGTTGGTCTGCAAGTAATCTGGGTCCTCCAACCTAACTTCTCTAGGCCCTCCAGCTGATATGTAGTATAGCCAACCCTATGAGTCTCCAATAACCCCAAATGATGGAACATCTCCTCACATGTAGTAATAAAATCATGTGGGTCCTGTCCAGAAGTGCCAGCAAACCGCGGAGGTGCCAATCTCAACAATCTACCCAACGCCTTCTGCTTCATCTCAGTAATAACTTCGGCACGGGGAGCAACAGGAACGGGCTCCGCTTCCGAACTCAGTGCACCCAGGTATGCCCCCTGAGCAAAAGTCTGTGCTGCCTTAGAAGGCCGCTCTCTAACCATACCCAACAACTGCAATAGTAAACCCCGAATATCTGAAGACTGAGCTTGGGATAAAGCTGGAAAGGAAGCTGACCTGGGCCACCCCCGGGTCCATATGCCATTGCTCAGGATAAAACTTTGGCTCATACTCATGCTCGAGCTCAATATCAACTCTAGCAGGTGCTGCTGCTCTGGGATAACCTCTAGCCCTACCCTTGCAACAACCCCAGTCCCTAGATGGTGTCAGAGGCGTAGGGGCAGAAGGCTCTCCCCCTCAAGAAGCCGAAGACCTCGTACGAACCATCTGCAGAAGAGTGAAGCAGAACCAGTGAGATTTGCAGAAATTTTCAAGGACACTACGCACGAGATAGAAGCAAGACAAGTCCATTTTTCCTAAGAGGCCACTATAGCCTCCCGAAGATTGACTACAAACGTCTCCGCCCCTATCCGGAGGACTCTACTAGACATTGGCTCCTATACTGATGATACCGGTGAACCTAGAGCTCTGATACCAAGCTGTCACGACCCCATTCCTCGGTCATGATGGCGCCTACAACCCCCAAGTAGGTGAACCAATCCCCGTAGCCCGGAATGGTTAGTAATGGGCTACTATCTAAAAATTTAAGTGGAGGAGCAATTTAATAAGCGAAATCAAGGGAATAAGATGAAGAAAGTAGATAACAGGAATATAAACATACATTTGCGCAAGCTAAGCCAAACCCAAAAGCTGGTATCATAGTATAGAGCCGGAACTACATACAAGGAGTATGAAGCATCAAAAATAAATATACTCAATGTCTCCGAGTAGTAACATAGTACATAGTACAAAAGATAAACTAAAGCTAAGCTCTGGTTGTCAAGATCTCACCCTCAGTCTGGGACGGTCTGTAATCTCCAAGCACGAGTCTCCCACGAGTTAGCAGCGATGGCTCACACTAAGATCTGCACCAGAAGATGCAGAGTGTAGTGTGAGCACCAAATGCGAAAAGGTACCCAGTAGGTAACATAGTCCTACTGGGAACATATAAGATAAAAGCATAGTAACAAACAAAATAGAAAAAAGTTTTCCCGGAAATCTACAAAAAGGCACACAGGAACTAGCGCAGAGGGAAGACAACAAAAACAATATACAAGGCTAGCAAGTAGAATATATACACAACATGCACAACTCAAAGAATGAAATGATGCACCTAGGGTCCTTGCAATAACAGTATATACATAACAAGTTTTAGAAATTGATGGTATACCAGTAACCTCAAGTACAAAGGAAGGGAAGAGAGGAATAAGGATAGGCATTCTCGGAAAACAAGAATTAATAACCAAATTAATCATACCAATCTCAAGTCAAAAACTAACAACCTCGCAGTATCCAATCTCATAAATATAATCGTAACAGGGGATAATACCATGATAAAGTAACACGAGCCTACCTAAAGTCCCCCGGCCGCCTATACAATCGAGGAACGCAAACAAGTGAAAGCAAACCCTCCGGCCACCCATACAACCAGAACGTATAGTCAACAAACAACAAACAAGGGTGGAGCCTCAAATAATGAATGATATGATGCATGATGGAAACTGAGTGGAATAGTAACTATGTATGTACCTCCTCCGGTGCCTAAGGGCCCAGTAGGTAGGTTCTATGGAAGGACACTGCCCGTATACCTCTACTCCGCCGTATACCCTGCCTCCAGCACACGCAGCCCAAAGCCCAGGTCCAGAACGATAAGGTCCATGGAAGTCCCAGACCCCATACTATAACTCAATATCAAAAATATCATTCGCAGTAAGTCCAAAATCAAGCTTGAGACTCAAGTCTCAAATATGCATGCCCAGACTCTGTCCAGGTCTAAATAGTGGAAAATTTCACAAAAACCCCATCAAGGGTGCCCGGGCATAACCGGGTCTAAAACAGTAATAAAACATCTCTAGTACTCGGTCGGATAGAGTCTAATGCCACCTCAAATAAGTAAGAAAACTCAACTAGCACTACGGCTCTGCCGAGTCTAGAATTAGTAGTAGAACTAGTGATAGAAATAATAATTTAACTCTCTTTTACCCCAAGAAGATCCTCATGTTAAGTCAAACCAACCCCAATTCATTTTCGTCGAAAACGGTCCGCAGGGCCATGAAAAGTTTTCAAAATCAGTACCAGTAGGCCCGAAGCCAAAACCATAGTAAGATGTAGTAGGAAATCCTCATTATATGCATGGGCATGATATGATCAACACAAATAGCCGCCCAACAGTTCACAAGCAACCTATCGGCCCTGCACAAGCTCATATCGCTCTACAACACAGATTAGCCAGCATAATATCACAATATCGATGCCCGGGACTCATGGTCACCCCCGAATAACCCACCATATATGGTACAGAGTCAAAACAAGGCCACACCAGACCATAAGGGTGATAATAGCAACTACGAAGAATACTACATACAACGGCAGAAAGAAACGAGACGATTCATGGAAAAATGGTCAAGGTCTGTGGTGCCAAGCTAATAACCCAACCCAAGGATGTCAGTTATTACAATTTTATCCGATATATGCTATGTCTAGGGAGTTTAGAACGTAACCTACCTGTCATCCGACGACAAGCTGCTGGGACAACGATATCCAAGCCCGAATTTCTCCAAGAAACCCCGAATGATGATCAAACTATCAAAAATATAAATATTACATTCAAACGAGTCTAACGATACCCATAATGCTACAATTGTAGCCGGATCGAAATCCGGTACAAAAGCGGGCCCGCGGGGCCCATAACCCAAAACTAAAAATGGAAAGAAGCACAATGACCAAAATGATGTCAAGATGACATGCTCCAAAAATGAGCAATTTTGGCCAAGGGAAAAGCTCCAACACAGCCCGCTCAAGAAGGGATTTAAAGAAGGAATTTTAAGAAGAAAATCATAAATTGGAGCAATAAAACTTACCACAACGAGAGCAACATGCCAAGAAAAAGAAATCACAGAATTTACGGAACATGCAACTCCAAGGAGGCAGATTCTTCAAGGAAAAACTAAGCTTTTACAATTTATAGCCATGGAAGTTCAACAATAGAGGAAAAAAGGGAAATTGGGGAAGGAGACTTACTAAAGTAGCCAAGGGAGCAAGCTTTCTCTTGAATGGAATGAATTCCCAAGGCTTGGAACTGTTAGAGTAACTTGGTGGAGAGGAAAATGAGTTTTGGACTTGGAATAACGAAGGCACAAAGATGGAAAATCGAAATGCCAAGAGATATATAACTGATGGTCGCTAGTCAATGCTATCGCACTAAACCAGCGCCATCGCGTTAAGGGAGGGCAGGCGCCAAGACGCGGTCGCGCCCAGAGGAGTGCCATCGGCGCTGGCCTGGAACCATCGCGCACAAGGGCAGGCCACAGGCTAGCGCGATCGCGCTGCCTAGGCGTTGTTGGCGCTGAAGGCCTGCAACTGCACTAAACCTGTTGCAATAAGAATTTACACGGGTTTTCCGGGCACTATTGGAACCCGCTATTCAAAAACCAATAATTTTAATAGAGTGGAAACGATGTTTCGGACTCAACGGAATCGACGAAACTTCCATACGAGGTCATTTCGGAGAAATATTGATCCAATTCAACGCTAACTAAAACCAAACAACTAGCCAAAATGAGCCCGGCTCACCCGGAACCCGAACCAACCACCTACCTAACCCAAACTCAACATTCCGGAGATGATGGAATCGTCAGATTTAGAATCTGACGCTCCAATCCTCAGAAGCTGACCAAAGTTACAATTTTAACTCCAAATGGTCTGAAAACAGAAAAACCAACACAAAATCCACACCGAAAGTTCTCAGGCCTCGACTAAAGGTCCAACTAGACCAAACTCAACGCTCCAGAACTAACAGAACTGTCGGAATTTGATTCTGAGCACGTTAGCTAAGAATGTTGACTAAAGTCAATGATATTCTAAGTTAAGGCTGTAAAACAGGCAAACGGCCCAAACAACCAAACGAACGACCAGGGCACCGGACTATCGGTCCCAACAAGCTATAAGTGACTTGGGTCGCTATAGGAAAGCTCTAACAGTACAATGAATGCGTAAACGCGAAGATGACCGGAAGAGTCTTCACAAATATTTAATCATATTACACCAAATAATTTTAAATAAAAAATATATATTTTTAATCAAATCACACCACATAAATTTAAATAAAAGAAGTATATATTTTTTTGTGCTTTTGCTTTTCCTTACATAATATCATATTAATGACGAAAAATAATTTAATATTTTTTAATAAAAGAAACTTTTTATTGATCTTACAACGGAATAAAAGAACTTTTTTATTTTACTTCCAAAGAAAAACATGTTATAATTTCGTATCCTTTTTATGTTAATAAATGTTATATAGAATATAAACTCTAATAAATTCCTGAAACTTATATATATACTGGTGAATTGTGTTTATCTTTCACAAAGGTAAAATTTTATTCGGCGTTTATGTAGAGTTAATAAATACTTTTTTAGGTCTTTCTTATTTGATTTATATTGACTTGATATTTTTGTTAAGAAAATATTTATAAGGAGTTTATTTTACTAAATTAATTTTATTAACTATGTTTTAAAAATACAGATGATGAATCAATTTCTTTTATATGTCTGGCACTTTATCTTTGTTAGTGCTGTCTGCCTATAATGATAGATGAATTAAAAACTTTTCATTTAACTTATTCTTTCAATTGAAATTGAGAATTTTGTCTACCCTCCTATTTAATTTTGCTAAATTTGAAACTTAGATAAGTACTTTTTAAACATATGTATAAAAAGAACATATTTCATTTAATTTAGCCCCTTCATGCTTACTATAACTAGTTATTTCGATTTTTTATTAGCGGCTTTAACTATAACCTCATCTTTATTTATTGGTCTGAGCAAGATACGACTTATTTAAACTGAATATTTAAAATGACCAATTCATAAAAAAAATCCTTCTGTTTTATTTGTGTTATAGTACAAGCTCTTGTATCTAGTTTTAATCTAAGAGTTAAGTAAAAAAAATTAATTTAAATTAATAAGTACTTACCCTTTAGTCTTCACCAGATTCAAATGAAAACTATAGTAGGGAAATATACAGAGTAAATTAGAGTAGAATAAATCATTGTTATCAAGGGCCTACTAAGTGCACAGGTCTTATGTTTATACGTGTCAACTGAAAAGTTCAATGAACCCCACCATATTCAATGATATTTTAATGTGGAGGCATGATCTGTAATTTAATATGAAATGGTGGGTTTTTTCTAGCGGTATTGATAAGATCCAAATGATAGGGTAGAGAAAACAACTTTTTAACACATGCTGATCGTGCAAAATAGGTTAAGGACCATGATACCCTCAATCTTTTCACTTAATGCCCAAAAACTGACATGTTGAAACCAGCTTTTCTAATATATAGAAAAAAGCACAAATCTACGCAGAGATTTATAGGAAAATTAGCAAGTTGTCCAGACTACTACCACGTCGTAAAGTCTAGTGATAATTCAACTAATACTTATTTTAAGTGTCGTTTGGTAGCGAGATAACTTAGTCATATAATATTTTTTGTGTAAGATATTCATGTATAAAATTAATACGATGTATGATTTGTAATTTTAAAACCCATACATATATAAGTTATGAGGAAATTGGTGTATTTTTCTTATGCAGAGGTAGAAGATGGAATAAGTAATACCCCCATAATTAATACACGCATAACTAATAACTACATAACTAATACCTACAGTACTAATATCTGCATAATTCTAACCAGCTACTAAACGACTCAGAGTACTAACACTAAAAGTACTTTAAGGGGTCGTTTCGTAGAGTATCTTAGAGAAAACAATGCATGCATTAGTTTTATCTATTACTAGTACCTTGTTTGGTACACTTTTTCAGCCTATGTATAACTAATGTATGCATTACTAATACACTCTATTGTGCATTGAAGTATGTATTACTAATACCATGAATTTCTATGTATTAGTAATTGTCTCGACCCGATTTCTCAGGTCATGATGGCACCTACAACCTCCTTAGTAGGCGAACCAATCCCCGTAGCCCGGAACGGTTAGTAATGGGCAACTACCTAACAAAAATGCACCAACAAGCAGAAATAAGCGGAAGCAGAATGTAAAGGTAGACAAAGCGAAAGCAACACCCAATATAAACATAAAGGAAGCTACAAGAACCCTAAGACTTGGTATCGATAGTACAGAAGCTTCTAATAGAGTACAAGTGCTAGAAGAAACAAACACAATACAATTTGTCGCCGAAAGTACAAGGAGTAACAGATACAAAAGATAAGATTTGGTCAAGCCCCGACCCTCAGGCGCTCACCCTAGTCTCGAATATCCACAAAATATGTACAAGTGTCCAACGTGATCAATGGCGAAAACTCAACTAATATCTGCACCAAAAAGTGAAAAAGTGTAGTATGAGAACCAAAACAATGGGTACTCAGTAGGCATCATCGACCGACTGAGCGCATATAAGATATAAAAGCAGTAAGTAATAGATAGCAAGAAAGCAGTCACTGAAGAAATAAAGAAGGCACAAGGAGCTAGCACAGTGAGTAGACAACCAAAAGTTACAAGTAAAACATGCTAGCACAGAAAATATAATCACACAGAATCACAGGTGAAGGAAAGGAGAGCGCACCTGGAGAGTCGTTGCACAACAATACAAGTAAGCAAAGAGAGAAAGAGAGAGTTGAGAAAATGGTGGTATACCGGTAACCTCAAGTAAAAGAAAAGGAGCAAGGCAGTCTAACATACTCAAAATGGAATCAACAAGTATAAGGAAATCATAACACCAATCCAATCACATGGTAGCATAATCAGGAAATCAACTCACAAGTACAGCCCTAGGTAGGAATAACTAACCCACAATTACTGAGAGATACCACTTAACTCCCGGCAAGGAAAGAACCAGAATCTCATACTCTGCTCAGAAGGCCACACAAAAGTTCCTCAATAAGATAGGACTCCCTACCCCTCTCAATAATGAGAAATCCCACCACCGAAGCCTCAAAAGATTAACCATCACTAATCCACGATAACCGGGTGCCAAGACAAGCTCTAAATAAATACAGGAGTAAATATAATCTACCTACAATCCCAACGGCCGCCCACAAAACCGACGAAAGCAATCAAGTGAAAACAAACCCTCCGGCCGCCCATACAATCGGAGCATACACTGAGCACACGGCAAACAAGGGTGGAATCAATGCATGATATGATATGAAGTGACAGTAACCGGTATGTTCCCCCTCAAGTATCCCGCGGGTCCGTATATAGGCGGGACCTATGGAAGGCTCTTTCTCGTGTACCTCTCCTCCACCGTACACCCCCCCTCCTAGCACTTTGCGTCAGCCCATAGCCTGTGGCCTAGGAATGACAGGGGTACATGGAGGTCTGCCTCTCGACCACATACAAAAACTCAATCTAAAAACATGTCCTCTGGAATCAAGTACGAGTTCAAGCCAGTGGCTAAGTCTCAAATGTAGCTCAAACTCAAAATCTCATAGTACATGCCCGGCTTCGACCCGGGTCTAAAACAGTAGTAGTAATTTCAAAAGAGCCACTCACAGGGTGCCTGAGGTATAATCGAGTCTAACTCAGTGATAAAAGTCTCAGTAACGCCCTCCAAGGGTGCCCAGAGTTTAGCTGGGTCTAAAACTGTGGTAAATCAAGTCTAGTGCTCTGCTCGGCAGAGACTAGTATCAGTAATAAAATCAATTCTAGTGCTCTGCCAGACAGAGACTAATACCAGTAATAAAATCAGTGCAAAAACATCTAAAAATACCCTTTTCTATCATCAACCATACCAAAAATGGGCCCCCGGGGCCATGCAAGTTTAGAAAAACTGTCTGTAGTGGTTCGCAGCAAAAACTGTAGTAAAACATGCATGGGAAAACCTTTTTCATGGATGATATGCTAGCACACAAATATAAAATTAGCCCAACGGCTCACAACAACTCCTATCAGCCCTGCACAGGTCCAACAACTACTCAACAAACATAACCAGCCTAAAAGGATCATCTCTATGTCCGGGACTCGCGGACATTCCCCAAATAACCCACCATCTATGTTCCAGAGTTAAAACAACGCCCCACAGGACCACAAGGGTAATATACAAGACTACACAAATACTACAAACAACGTATGAATTAAATGGACCAACAAGGCAGACAAGTTCCGGGGTACCAACCTATAAAAACCCACCCAAGGATGTTAATTAATGCAGTTATAGCCTACATATGCAGAGTTTAGGTAGGGAAAACCATAACCTACCTGTCGCCGATGAATAATTGAGGGGATGGCATTGTCCATGCTCGAACTACCCCAAGAAGCTCCAAATCAAGAAACCACTATCAACACAATAATCTACATGTCAAAACAAGAACTAACGATGCCCATATTGCTAATATTTTAGCCGGGTCGAAATCTGAGTCACAAACAGGCCCGTGGACCCCGCAACCCAAAATCAGAAAAAAAAACACATGTGTTCCTTACCATCTCGGGAGAACATGTTCAAAAATTTAGCGAAAACAGACAACAATTGGGACTCGAAACAGCCCGCTCAAGTCAAGAATTAAAGAAGGAATTTCAAGAAATAATTCCGGAATTTAAACAAACGAAACTTACCACCACGAGAAGACGAGCTACGGGAGTGAGAACTCAGAATCCATGATCATGCAAAGCTCAATAGGGCAGATTCTACAAGGGAGTTCCAAGCTTCATGAATTACAAATATAGTGGTAGCAACAATGGAGAACAACAAATTTTGGGGAAGAAGACCTTACCCAACAATGAGGAAACGAGATTTCCCAACAATTTGACGGATTCTCCAAGCTTTGGGACTGATGGAAGAAATTTGGTGGGAGAACTTGGAGTTTAGAGTTGGGAAAAGTTTGAGAAATGAGCTGGAAAGACAAAGGCCAATGAATTATGTAGCTGATGGACGCTGGTCAGCGCTATCGCGCTAAAAGAGCGCGATCACGCTGAAGGAAAAGTCCCGGACCAGCGCTATTGCGCTATAGGAGCGCGGTCACGCTGAAGGAGAAATCACAGGCCAGCGCAATCGCGCTAAGTGAGCGTGATCCCGCTGAAAACCACCAAAACAAGAAAAAAACCAGCAACAACCAAAACTTCTATGGGGCATTCCGGCACGATCGAAACCCGATACTCAAAAACCAATAGTGCTATTAGAGTGGAAACGACTTTCCGGACTCAATGTAATCAATGAAACTTTCATACGAGGTCATTTAGGAGAAATGTTGACCCAAGTCAACATTTATCACAACCAACCGAACACCCAAAATGAGCCTGGCTGACCCGAGGCCCGAACCAACCACCTACCTAACACAAACTCGGCATTCCAGAGCTAACAGCGCTGAGGGAATTTCCATCCGAGACCGTCTTCTCTGAATGTTGACCAAAGTCAACAAAACCAGCCCAATTGGCCTGAAAACACAGAAAGAGAGAGAATTCCAAGCTAAAAAGCTAACGGATCCCAACCAATGATCCCTCTAGACAAAAGTCCACATTCCGGAGCTAACGGAACTATCAAAATTTGATTCCGAGCACGTTCACCAAGAATATTGACTGTAGTTAACAATTTAAAAAGCTAAAAGCTAGAAAACATGGAATGGCCAAAAAGACCAAGAAAATGGCCCGAGCACCAAACAACTGGTCCTCGCAAGCCAAAAATAACTTGGGGATGCTACGGGCAAGCTCTAACAGTACAAGAAACGAAAAAACACGTAAATGACCGGAAGGGTCATTACATCATCCACTACTAAAAAGACTTTCGTCCCCGAAAGTCAGGAAGGAAGGATAGACTAAAGATTAAAAGGACAGCCCAGACTACTCTCTCGGACAACCCAGGTAGCCTCCTCGGCCGGACAGCACCCAATAAAACAGAACCAACGAAAGCAATCAAGCCTGAACTCCTTACTAGCCAAGATGATTCCAAACCCAACCTCTAAAACTCAAAGGGTCTGCCAACCCAAACAGAACCTCGAGATCCTCAACCGGGAAAGACCGACACAATACCAAAACCAGAGAAGCAAGGAAACCAACACATAGAAGTCAAATCTTCGAAACCACAACCAAGTTTGCCAGAAAAGACAACAAGCCAAAATTCTAACTCATGAACTCGCTGATCCGAAAATCTCTTTTATCCTGAATAGAACCCTTTCACACCATAACCAGAGGTTGCATACAAGTCGAACACTCAACCACCATTGAAGCATCAACTAAAACACCGAAAATACACAGACTTCGCTTATACTTTACCATGAACGAGGTCACCCTTTATACTCAAGTTCTACCAAAGTCAAGCTAAAGTCTACTAATTTTTGCCATCCAAGATAACAACCCATAGCAGGTCCTCGAAAACTAGAGTTACCTGACCCAACTGACCATCAAGCAACGTAAGAACACTTTTTCCAACACCAAACTCACTAACTGAACCCAACTAATCAACCCATCTGAATCCGACTGAAGTCTACAAACCAAAGTTAGGAAAGGCATATATGAATACCTTGTGTTGACAAAGAAACTTCCAAACTGTAGAACGAACCCAACTGCTGCACCATGCCGAGTCTGAGTCAACCGGAAGCAAATAAACCAAGGCAACCTGCCCAACAGACAAAAACCCAAAACTAAGCCTTTGCAAGGAGTGTGGTAAGCCTACCATGAAGCTTGAAATCCCCGACTAAGCTCCAAACTCTGGGAACACTGCTGCAACTCCAAATTACCCGAACACCATTCTGTTTTGAAGTCATCTTGCCAATCTCACCTCGGGAAGAAGTCCACCATGCCATGAATATCAAGTCAAAACACCCCGATGGTAAATGAAAAAGGTGCATGGGGTTCAAAGTTACCATCTAGCCATAGATATTTTTGCATATGCCTTCAACTCACCTTTTTGGCTCAAATCAACTGCTTCTTTGAATCAACACACAAACCAACCATCCCAAAGCATACCACACACCAAACATCTAGTCCCCAATGGCCGAGTCTAACCAACACTGGAACCCTACATAAAAAATAGCTCTGAAAGAATCAACTTAACAAGATTTCAAATCCTCAGTAAACGAATGGTGATTACCAGTATCTACGTATCATCAGAACTCAAAATAGCTTCACTAGTCTCAACCCACACAACCTGACCACGTACAATACATCACCGCTAGTTCTAGAACTTACGCCACTGCATTTGTCAGACTAAGAAGGAAGAAACTTTATGCCATGAAGAGCACTGCCGAAGTCAGGAATATCCCACCTAATACAGAGGTTAGCCAAGGACTAGGTGTCCAAGGCTAATGGCCGCATCCGAAACTGAAGTAAAGAAGCTAAGTTGCCCGCACCCACTACCTCCCAGCACTAGGATGTTGCAACCAAATAGAAACTGCCACGAACCATCCGATGAAATCTGTCAAGCCATAATTCTGAACCCCAACTTTCAAAACTGCCAACCAAAGCCTTGGTTGAACCCGTATGCTGCCAATGAACCTTTAAGAACCCAAGCCAACTAGGCTTGAATACGCAAGTTGCCAATACCTTCGCTGCTACCAATACACAAACCAATCAATGGAAAACCCACTGCAATGTGTAGACGGCTGAATCAAATCACCAACACACAATCTCAAAGAAAACCATCATCGCCACCTCAGTCAACTACTAGGACACATAAACACAAACAAGGAGTCATCTCCCTCTTTTTTCAACAAATCAAAAATCCTTCTGTAGCATAGACTGAACCTTACAATTTCTTTCTCAAGTAAGAACCTGGAGCCATTCCCTTAGCTACCAAACTTACATTTTCATAACTCAACAAGGCAGGAGAGAGAGGGGTCAGATGCCTGACTCGCCTAATATGCTATGAATAAAACCCAACCACGAGGTTACGGTCAACACTTAGTTGGAAGTGCCAAAGTCAAAACACAATCACAATGCCAACATCAAGAGCTCATCCAAAGAACTACGATCATGATTCATTCCAACTGGGACTGGGGATACAACAAAACACCCAACATGCAAGGAACTGGAGGAGACTATGGGAAAAATCCACATACCTGCCAACCTCCTAAACTACTCAACAAAAAGGGTCAACTCTACGCACTCGAGAGGCCAAATCGATCTATACACGCTAGTATAACCAAAATCTCCCAACTAAGGAAAAATCTTAACTCTAGTACAACTACCGGTAATACATCAAATCAATGCACGGATCTCTAGCCACGCTAGATAATGGCCTAGGCAATAACCATCTAGGACCGCTAGAAAGAAAGACTCAAAGCAAGCTTAGAACCACAATAACAGGAAGCGAGCTCTACAAGCCTACTAACAAGCTATAACTCTTGGTAAAACACCTCACTAGGCTAACTCACCCCTATCCACTACTAAAGAATAAACTACCAATAAAACAACACATCGATACGACAATTCAAGTATCCAAACAACTAAACAAGTAATAGGTAGGCATATAAGCTAATAAATGATAGAAAGAAAATAATCGCAACATGAGCAAGACTAACACAAGTCGAAGGTAGCAAAGGCCTGACCTGGAGCAACGATATCAAAAACCTCTACCTCTGGCTCACCCAGAGGAACATCAAGCTGACGAGACCTAACTTTAGACTGAGTGGCCAAAACTGAAGAACCAATCGGCCCTCGCCGAGGACAAGATATATAAAGGTGACCAATCTCTCCATAATCATAACAACCAGGCTGACCAGGATACAAAATCGTTAGGCAATTCCTAGCAAAGTGCCCATGCTCACCACACCAAAAATAGCCTCTACCAGATGAAATCCAATGGGAAGGTCTCACTAAACCTGACCGGCCACCATGGCCTACACCCTTTGAAGGCAAACCCCGAAGGATATGATCTGAAACCCTCCTGCTCTGCTCAACATGTCCTGCAAAACCACTCTCTGGAACTCATGGAGCAACTAAAACCGACCTGGTAGATAAGAAGCAGTGGAACCTATCTCTGGTGGAGAATCCCCTACCTCAAGTCTGAGAACCTCGAGAACTATCCTGGTGATGACGTCTCTTATCACTACCTCCGTAAGCCTCATGACATAAACCCTCAACAGCCCAAGCATGGTCCACTACATGAAGGAAAGTCATCCCAACTGTAACCAAATGCTTGGTAGCCAAACAGAGTGGTGAAATCAAACCCCCAACAAAGCTCTGAACCCTATCAAACTCTGAAGGCACAGTCCTAGCAGTATGCCTAACCATGTTATGAAATCTCGCCTCATACTCCAATACCGACATACAACCCTAATGAAGAATTGGACGCTCAACCCTAACTGAAGCACCACTCGTAGAAACAGATACTGAAACACTCACCGGGGGATTAGAGTCCTAGCCATGGTGTCCTGAAGAGCTGGGGTTGCTACAAATCCAATCGAAGGTTAGGCTGGCCCTACTCCTCCTAGCTGAGGCAGTAAAATCTCACTCTGAAGTCTTAGCGCTGGCGGAAGCACTGAAGTATCAGGCATAGAAGCCTCGACACCAATCGCTGTCGAACTCGTCTTAGGCATCTGAGAATAAATGAACAACCAAAGCTTTAGAAGTTAATAAAGCTAGGAACGCATGATAAGGAGCCAAGATGAGGAAACGTTTCTTAACAATGCCCTGTAGCCTGCCGTAGACAGGATACGGACGTCATCAAACCGATCCATGAGACTCTACAAATACACTTGCCGCTGTACCACGAAACTAGTGAACCTAGAGCTCTGATACCAAGTTTTCATGACTCGATTTCTTAGGTCATGATGGCACATACAACCCCCAGTAGGCGAACCAATCCCCGTAGCCCGGAACGGTTAGTAATGGGCTACTACCTAACCAAAATGAACCAACAAGAAGAAATAAGCGGAAGCAAAATGTAAAGGTAGACAAAGCAGAAGCAACACCCGAATATAAACATAAACGAAGCTACACCAACCTCAAGACTTGGTATCGATAGTACAGAAGTTTCTAATAGAGTACACGTGCTAGAAGTAACAAAATATAGTATAATTTGTCTCCGAAAGTATAAGGAGGCACATATACAAATGATGAGATACGGTCAAGCCCCAACTGTCAGGCGCTCACCCTAGTCTCGAATATCCATAAAATCTGCACGAGTCTCCAATGCGATCAACAGAGAAAACCCAACTAATATCTACACCAAAAAGTGCAGAAGTGTAGTATGAACACCAAAACAATGGGTACTCAGTAGGCATCACCGGCCGACTGAGCGCATATAAGATATAAAATCAATAAGTAACAGATAACAAGAAAGTAGTCACTAAAGCAATAAAGGAGGCACAAGGAGCTAGCACAGTGAGTAGACAACCAAAAGTTACAAGTAAAACATCCTAGCATAGAAAATATAATCACATAGACTCACAGGTGAAGGAAAGGAGAACGCACCTGGAGTCCTTGCACAACAATACAAGTAAGCAAAGAGAGAGAGAGAGGGAGTTGAGAAAATGACAATATACCGGTAATCCCAAGTAAGGGAAAAGGCGCAAGGCAGTCTAACATACTCATAATGGATTCAAAAAGTATAAGGAAATCATAACACCAATACAATCACATGGTAGCCTAATCAGAAAATGAACTCACAAGTACAGCCCTAGGATGGAATAACTAACCCACAATCACCGAGAGATACCACTCAACTCCCGACAAGGAAAGAACCAGAATCTCATACTCTGCTCAGAAGGCCACACAAAAGTGCCTCAATAATATAGGACTCCCTAGCCCTCTCAAAAATAAGAAATCCCACCACCAAAGCCTCAACAAATTAACCATCACTAATCCTCGATAACTGGATGCCAAGACAAGCTCTAAATAAATACAGGAGTAAATATAATCTACCTACAGTCCCAACGGCCGCCCATATAACCGAGGAACGCAATCAAGTGAAAACAAACCCTCCATCCGCCCATACAACTGGAGCGTACACTGAGCACACAGCAAACAAGGGTGGAATCAATGCATGATATGATATGATGTGATAGTAACCTGTATGTTCCCCCGTAGGTACCCTGTGGGTCCGTATAGAGGAAGGACCCATGAAAGGATCTTTCTCGTGTACCTCTCCTCCACCGTACACCCCCCCCTTCCTGGCACGCTGCATCGGCCCGTAGCCTATGGCCCAGGAATGACAGGGGTCCATGGAGGTATACCTCTCGACTACATACAAAAACTTAATCTCAAAATGTGTCCTACAGAATCAAGTCCGGGTTCAAGCAGTGGCTAAGTCTCAAATGTAGCTCAAAACTCAAAATCTCGTAATACATGCTCGGCTTCGACCCGGGTCTAAAATAGTAGTAGTAATCTCAAAACAACCTCTCAGAGGGTGCCTGAGGTATACTCGAGTCTAAATCAGTGATAAAAGTCTCAGTAACCCCCTCCAAGGGTGCCCGGAGTGTAGTCGGATCTAAAACTTTAGTAAATTAAGTCTAGTGCTCTGCCCGGCAGAGACTAGTATCAGTAATAAAATCAAGTCTGGTGCTCTGCCCAGCAGAGACTATTACCAGTAATAAAATCAGTGCAAAAACATCCAAAAATCCCCTTTTCTATCATTAACCGTACCAAAAATGGGACCCCGAGGCACTGCAAGTTTAGGAAAACCATTTGTAGTGGCTCACAGCCAAAACTGTAGTAAAACATGCAGGGGGAAACCTTTTTCATGGATGATATGCTCGCACACAAATATAAAATTAGCCCAACGGCTCACAATAATTCCTATCAGCCCTGCACAGGCCTAACAGCTACTCAGCAGATATAATCAGCCTAAAAGGATCATCTCTATGTCCGGGACTCGCGGACATTCCCCAAATAACCCATCATCTATGTTCCAGAGTCAAAACAAGGATGCACAGGACCACAAGGGTAATATACAATACTACACGAATACTACAAACAACGTATGAGTTAAATGGATTAACAAGGAAGACAAGGTCTGGGGTACCAACCTATAACAACCCACCCAAGGATGTTAATTAATGCAGTTATAGCCTATATACGTTGAGTCTAGGTAGGGAAAGACATAACCTACCTGTCGTCCGATGAATAGCTGTGGGGATAACATCGTCTAGGCTCAAACTGCTTCGAGAAGCTCCAAATCACGAAACCACTATCAACACAATAATCTACACGTCAAAACAAGACTAACGATACCTATATTGCTAATATTTTAGCCGGGTCAAAATCTGGGTCACAAACAGACCCGTAGGCCCCGTAACCCAAAACCAAAAATGAAAAAACACACATGTGTTCCTTACCATCCCGAGAGAACATGCTCAAAAATTGAGCGGAAACGGAAAACAATTGGGGCTCAAAACAGCCTTCTCAAGTCAAGAATTAAAGAAGGAATTTCAAGAAATAATTCTTGAATTTAAACAAAAGAAACTTACCACCACGAGAAGATGAGCTACGGGAGTGAGAACTCAATATCCATGATCATTCAAAGCTCAATAGGGCAGATTCTACAAGGGAGTTCCAAGCTTCAAGAATTACAAAAATGGTGGTAGCAACAATGGAGAAGAACAAATTTTGGGGAAGAAGACCTTATCCAACAACGAGGAAACGAGATTTACCAACAAGTTGATGGATTCTCCAAGCTTTAGGACTGATGGGAGCAATTTGGTGGGAGAACATGGAATTTAGAGTTGGGAAAAGTCTGAGAAATGAGCTTGAATGACAAAGGCCAAAGAATTATATAGTTGTTGGTCGCTGATCAACGCTATCGCGCTGAAGGAAAAGTCCCAGGCCAGCGCTATCGTGCTACAGGAGCGCGATCACGCTTAAGGAGAAATCACAGGTCAATGCAATCGCACTGAAGGCCACAAGAACCAGAAAAAACCCAGCAACAACCAAAACTTCTATGGGGAATTTCGGGCATGATCGGAACCTGATACTCAAAAACCAATAGTGCTATTAGAGTAGAAACAACGTTCCAGACTCAATGGAATTGACAAAACTTCCATACGAGGTCATTTCGGAGAAATGTTGACCAAATTCAACATTTATCACAACCAACCGAACACCCAAAATAAGCCCGGCTCACCTGGGGCCTGAAACAAACACCAACCTAACCCAAACTCTTCATTTCAAAGCTAACGGCGCTGACAGAATTTCCATCTGAGGCCGTCTTCACTGAATGTTGACCAAAGTCAACCAATCCAGCCTAACTGGCCTGAAAACACAGAACGAGAGAGAATTCCAAGCTGAAATGCTCCTGGATCCTGACAAAAGGTCCCTTTAGACCAAAGTCCACGCTCCGGAGCTAACGAAACTGTCAGAATTTGATTTCGAGCATGTTCGCCAAGAATATTGACTAAAGTCAACAATTTCAAAAGCTAAAAGCTCTAAAAGAAGGAATGGCCAAAAAGACCAAGCAAACGGCCCGGGCACCGAACTACCGAAGCCATAAATTACTTGGTGCCGCTACCGACAAGCTCTAACGGTACAAGAAAGGCGAAAATGCATAAATGACCGAAAGGTTCATTACAGTAATGCAATGGGTTGTAATGCATGCACTAGCACAGTTAAAGATACAATTGTCCCTCCAAACCTTTTCCACACCCTTTCCACCATATTTGTGGAGGGTATTTTTGTAATTAAATATTTTTTAAAAAACATTATGCAATGCATATTACTTTTAATACACCAAACCAAACATTGCATAAGAAAAATCTTAGCATAATAATGCAAGCATAACTAATACCATCATTATTTATGCAAGCATTACTAATACACCATATTTTGTATTATTCTTATACATTCCACCAAACGACCCCTAAATGAATAAGTTGTTAAAATATAGTATTTCTATCAATAATAAGTATACACTTGAAAATATATTATATGAAATTTTATCTACATGGAAAACTAATTTTTGAAAGTATAAAAAATTTGCTAACAAAAAATCAAATCATATGTCATAGTTTATGAAGGATTACATCTATCATATTAATCTAAATTAAATCGATAATATTCATAAATCATAATACGAGAATTTACTTGTTGTTTGCATATAGGAAGCGGAAGCGTAGGATAAACCACGATTGGAATTATCAATCGGCGGTGGTTATCATGGTGTATCGGAGCAACCCTTATACCACAGCCTAAACCCTAACTGAATGGGAGAAAATAAAGCCTAGGATCTTATTGTAGTATTTTCTATCTCTATAATAATACACCATATGTATTTATATAGAGAAATTAATTAGGATTTACTAATTACCCTAATAGGTCTTAAAGAACCCCTTATGGGTGGGCCCAAATTTCCTACATCTCTCACTCACATATAATGGGAGTGCTTTTCTAATCTGAGAAACAAATTCCCTTTTTATCTCCACAATCATTAATACAGGGAAGTAGACCATGCGACCAGCATACTGTGAGAGCTTAATGCTATACATCTGTTAGGAGTATATAGTCTCTCGTTGAGGGAAAAACTACAAGTAGATTATAAAGTATGCAGTACCCTAGATCATATGAATCACATTTTGACATAATCTCAGAATCTCATATATCATTATTTCTTGTATTCACAATTATAACTCATAAGTCATAACCAGTGCACCAGTGAACACAAATCAATGAAATTCCATTAATGATCCTCCTCTTCTCACGATTTTCTTAAAACTAGTCTAACTGCTTTTCTAAGTGCTCCACCAGACCGAATCTGTGTTCATAGTCTTTTAGAGGTACACTAAGAAAGCTACATCAAACTAAGTCTCAAGTATCTAATTAGAGTTACTAAGAGCACAAATCTTGAGCCATCTTAAAAGCTCTGGGTCTCACACTACAATAAATTGAGAATGAACTTATGTTTAACCAATTTGGTCAACATTAGCACATATGGTATGAAACACGTGCTATAATATTTTCTCCTTTTTCATGGAGCGTATGTCTTTGTCTCTAACATAATGATTTACAGATAATACCTAGCCACTATATGTATCTAAATTTTAATTCTTAGATCTACAATATTATTTTAACTCACATCTAACTCACTAGGTAGACTAGGTGAATATTTTTCACCTTAACGACCTTGTGTCATTATTCAAGCGACCTTCATGATTTTAAGCTTATAGCTCTCAAATTATCCATTTGATAATTTTGCTTAAAGTCTAGTCTCATCTCCACTCATCACTAAGACTAGGAGGCGATTACCTGTGTGAGAAGGCTAACCTCTTTTCTACTCTACATACTCATCAAAATGAATGAATAAAGAATAACATTCAACAATTAGAATATGTATGTATGTAAATAAACTTTATTGATAATTAAAGAACATTAGTCTTGTGAACATGGAAAGATAAGATACAAAATGAAGTATCTTAGAATCTGCGCAAGCCTTGGGACCTCGTATGTCTCACAAATGCATCTCTAGACAACGGCTTTGTCAATGGATCTGCCATAATATCTTCTGTAAAAATATATTTCACGTTCACTACCTTGCGTCTAACCATGTATCTCTCATAGTTATACTTGATATCTATGTGTTTGATTTTACAATGAAACTTAGGCTCCTTGGTAGAGGATATAGCAACCTCACTATCACAGTACACTAACACTAATTCAGTATTTTCTGCTATATCCAATATGTGTTTCAAGAACTATTTAAACCAAACAACTTCTTCTGTTGCTGATGCGAGAGTCACATATTCGGCTTCCATCATAGATAGTGATATATATTATTATTTCATACCACTCCATAATATGGCGCCATCAATGAGTAAGAAAATATATCTTGAGGTAGACTTCCTCTCGTCTAGATCTCCTTCATGATCAACATCATTGTATCCAACTAATCGCAGATCTTTGTTGCCTTGGTAACAAAGTGCATAGCCAGTTGTCCCTTTCAGATATTTCATGATTGTCTTTACTGCTTGACAATATGTTAAACCGGGATTGGATTGATATCTACTTACCAAGCCAACTGCTTGACATATATCAAGTCTAGTACACACCATAGCGTATATTACACTTTTGATTGCACTCCTATAAGGAACTCAGTTCATTCTTTTCTTCTCTTCAAGAGTCTTAGGACACATTTGATTTCCCAATAATTGGCCTTTACTAATAAGAGCATCAACAAGGCTACTATTTTGCATATTAAATCATTCAAGAACTTTTCTAATGTAATTCTCTTGAGATAAATACAATAGTTTCTTTGGAGGATCTCTTGAAATCTTAACTCCAAGAATATATACAGCTTCACCCATATCTGTTATCTCAAATTAAGATGACAATCAAGACCTAATCTCGGTTATGAACTCCATATCATTTCCAGCTATAAGTATGTCATCTACATACAATGTCAAAATTACAAGGTTTATTTCTTGATCTTTTAGTATAAATGCAATGATCTTCATCCATTATGGTAAAACCATTAGATACAACAACATTATGAAAACATATATACCACTTCCTCGAAGATTGTTGGAGACCATAAATAGACTTCAAAAGTCTACAAACCTTTTGTTCGTAACCCTTTTCAATGAAATATTCAGGTTGTTCCATATAAATTTCTTCATCTAATTCTTCATTGAGAAAGACAGTTTTTACATCCATTTGATGTAATTCAAGATCCAAGCTTGCAACTATATCTAGAACCAGGAGAACAGAGGTAAATCATACAGCAGGCGAGAAAGTCTCTTTGTAGTCTATTTACTTTTGATGTGTATACCCTTTTGCTACCAGTCGAGCTTTATATCTCTCAACTGTGACATCAGACTTAAGCTTGATTTTGAGAACTCATTTGCTCCCAATTGCTTTGCGTCCCTCCAATTAGTTACCAGACTTTGTTGACTTTCATAGACTACAATTCATCTTTCATTTCTTTTGTCCATTTATTTTTAGAAGGGAATGAGAGAGCCTCCTTCACATTTTTAGGCTCATTTTTATCTAGTACGAGCATCATAAATAGTTCACCTCCTTCAATATCAAATCATCGGTGGGGAGTTTTTACGAGAACCACATCTGATTTGTGATTTATCATTGTTCCCATTTGGATCAATGTTGCTCCCACTCGGATCAAGAACATTCATCCTACTCCCATTTGGAAAAAGGTCGGTGACCATCTTACTCCCACTCGGAATAAGATTCAATTGATTACTCTCATTAAGTGTAGAAGGATTACTTTCATTTGCATCTGATGATGAAAGAGGTATTAATTCATCATCTGCTAAAATACTCCCACTCAAATGAAGTGATCCTTTTATGTCATGATCCCTAATCTCAAACAGGAATATGTATTGAACTATCTCTCCCTTTTTGGGAAACTCATTCTCTAAGAATGTGACATCTCATGATTGAAAGGCTATCTTGTGCTATCATAGACCTAACTATCTCAAGGAGCATTCTATTTCTTCTCTCTACACCATGATAAGTCAGTAATCTACTAACTTATTGAGCCTAAATTCATGAATTATTTCTATTATTTGAACAGATTTAGAGGTTCATATGGCCTTTTTTGATGTCTATATAGGTGCTTCTGATCAAATAAGGAAATGGACCCAAAAAGAGCTTAAAAGAGTAAAGTGTGAAGTTATTGAGAAAGATGAAGAATATGCCCTGAGATGCGGCATTCGTGCGACACGCACAAGCTGTGGTGCATTGTGCACCTCCCACTGCATGAACCTTAGGAATACCTGAAGGATCTGTCACAGGGTGCGGTCATCGTGTGGGGCACACACTCAATGGTACGAACTGCACCCACTTCGCATGATGCCTCCCAAGTCAGCTGAGTCACTAGTTCAACTGAAGATAGTGTGCGACATGCACATCACAATGTCCAAACCGTACATCGCATCGCACTCAACCCAAAGGGAAATTTTATCCTGAATTTTAGTGATATTTTGGGAAAGTATAAAAGGCTAATTTAGGCACTTACTTTGAAAGTAAGTTTTCCTCTCCATAGAGAAGAGGGTTTGAATTCATTCTCTTGGTTAACCATTTGTGCACTCAAATTGAGCTTAGAACTTGAAATTCAGCTTGAATAAAGAGGATCTTAACTTACCCATTTGGTATATCTCTCTCCTTTGCTATGAGTGGCTGATTTCACTTGTCTAGGGGTGTGTTGATAATGGGTGCTTGACAAATGGGTGTGGGTGTTGCTAATTATTGCTTATAATTGCTTATTTGATATGGGTCTAGTAGTTTCAAAAAGTTTTAATCCTAAAATGTATGGTTGCAAACATTAATTGTCATTACTTGACTATGTTGTTGCTTGAAAGAGAATTTCATGGTTTTGTATGTGAAATTACTAGTGGGAACTTGGGACTCCATTCAGATTTGAAGCTAGAAATAGCTCTTATCGATGGAATGACCCATTTAAGGGTCTAAGTTAGAGATAGTGTGACCTCCCCAAGCTTAATCTTGGTTGTTTATTGCTTTGAACAATAGTACTCTAACCGGGATTATTGGATATGTGGTTGTTGATCGAAAGATAAACAACCACGCCCATGACCAAGGCTACCTATGTTAATAAGCAAGAATAAGTGTTAAAAGGAAAACACTCTATCTCACATTAAAGCCCCATTGGATACACATCCCTAGTCTTCTACTCAATTTGATACACCCGCTTTACTTACTTGCTTTGCTTACAAATTGTGATTGTAGTGATAGAATCCCAATTCCCCCAACCTTTTACTTTTGTGTTTTGAACATTTACTCTCTTTGTGAACTCATTTTGATAAAATCTTCATATAGGTAGCATAAAGTCTCTCTGGGTACGACCCCAACACCTATTGGGCACTTATAAATGTGTTTTCCTTGACAATCACCGTGCCTCTATATTTGGGGAGTACGATTTGAGTGTTTATCAAAAATGGCACCATTGCTGGGGACTTGAATTGATAGCTATTTTTGATTGTTGATTTGAGGTCACTTTGAGAGTGCTTGTTTCTTTTACTTTTGTTTGTTGTCTGTGTTATGATTAAGCAGGCTAGCCTATGAACAAGGATGATGACAACAAGAGCATTGACAACTTTATGGAGGCTGACGAGGCTGAGCCTATGAATCAAGGAGGTATGGGTGCAATCCGCTTACCCCCCACAGTGGGAAATGTTGTCTTTCATGTGACTAGCACCATGCTCCACTTAACCCAAATGAAGGGCCTATTTGGTGGAGCAGCACATGAAGATGCCAACCGGTATATTCATAATTTTGTGGAGATTCTCCAACCATTCATTTTTCAACATATCACCCAAGAGTCCATCTAATTATACTTATTCCATTTTTCCTTGACAGGGGAAGCCACGGCGTGGTTGGAAGAGTTGCCGAATGACTATATAACATCTTGGGCCGAGTTGGTTGAGGAATTTACGTCGACATTCTTTCCTCCATCTCAAATGATAAAGCTAAGAGATGAGATTACCAAATTTAGGCAACTCCCGGATGAGCCTCTACATGAGGTTTGGTTAAGGTTCAAAAATAAGCTTCTCTTGTGTCTGAACCATGAGTTATCGAACAACGTATTGCTATAAAGCTTCTATCGGTCGTTGAACTCTCTAAATAAGTTGGTTGCTGACAACCTTGGAGGTGGAACCTTCATGGATTTAGAATTTCCCATTGCCTCGACTTTGTTAGAGTGAATGACCAAAACCAACCAAGCTTGGCATACGAGAGAAGCAAATGTGCCAACGTTGAGAGGACTCTCATCTATATTGGTTAATGAAATGAGGAAGAAGGATGATGAGCGAGATGAGATTATGGCAAAAATAATGACACAAATTGATTTGATGGCCAAGCATGTAACGGGAAATATTATGGGTACACCAAAAATCAAAGCGAGTGATAATGAGCTGATGACAGTTGTTGATGGTAAGCTGTGCTTTGTGTCAGGGGGTTCTCATCTCTGGTATTATCGCCCGAGGGAGAAGAACCAAGGTTGGATAAAAGACAAGGAAAGAGATGGAAATTGGAGGGATAGAGACAAAGACGGTGATCATTTGAATCACTAGAGCTTAAATCCCTATATGCCTCCGAACAAGGCAGACTCTCGCTACCAACCAGGCACAAGCAACCCCGGTCAGTCTAAGCTAGAGAACATGTTGTACTTGGTTCTCAAGAAGGTGGATACAATAAATATCGGAGTGAGTGAGCTAAAGAGTGAATTTTTAATACTTCACCAAATCGTGAGCTCCCACTCAGCCTCTATCAAGCATCTTGAGGCCCAAATAAACTACCTCTCAAGCCAAATGAACCTGAGGATAAAGGGGATACTGCCTAGTGATACCATCACCAATCCAAAGAATGAGTGATTTAAGGTAGTATCATCGAGCCGCGATGTTAAATCAAGCACTTCTTGGGAGGCAACTCAAGTTTCTTTACTTTGTTTTTGGTTATCTTTTATTGTTTTTGATGTGTTTGTAAGGAATGCATGGAGTATAAACATGGACAAGTGAAAACATGGGTTGTGCAGAGGAATGTACAGACCACATAAGCAATTGTGCGTGTCGCACAACTCATTGCTTTCCAAAACAGAGTGACTAAAAGAAGTTGAAAAATTGGAGGTGACATGCGCTGGGACATGCGGTCTGCACGAGCCCAAGTGCGCGTCGCACCTCCCTTGCATGGCAAACTTGAAGCCTAGGCAAACCCAGGGGAGAAAGATGGCAATGCATGAAACTCCATACAGTCTGCACCAAGGCTGGTGCGAATCGCATGTCGCGGCACACAACAGGTAAAATTGAATTTTAATTGATCTAATCCGTTGACCGACCCAACCCGATGATGACCCGGCCGACTTTTCTTCTTCTTTTTCTTCTTAAAAACTGCTTTCTTCATCACCTTCACCATATTTTCTCCCCAACTTCTTAATTTCTCTCCTAAAATTCTCTTTAAATCCCTCAAACTCCCCCAAAATCTTTCCCTTCCTTCTTCCAACCATCTCTGCTGCTCCACCACCACTGTCGCCATCGTCTCTCCAGAAAGTCTACTTGGGTCACCATTGTTGAACTCCAAAAAGCTTCAATTTTCTATCCTCTCCATCTAATCTTCACTTGTGGTAAGTTTCCCGATGTTAAACACTGGTTTATATGAAGGTTGGGAACTCATATTGTGAAACATGCTTAGTAGAATTACCATGTTAATTTTTAGTGAGATCCAAAAATTTTAGGTCCCTAATTTTGAGTTGCATTGATAATTTTTCTTATTGTCAACTTGGTAGAACTTGAATTTTTTTTTAATGCATGTTGATTGGTAGTGAATTTTGGCCTTGAAATCTACGTTTGGGGTGAAGTCTAAGTAACTCACTTGTGATTGATAAATGGTTTTGCCCGATGATAGATTGGGTGACGTTGTTCTTAAGGGAAAATAGTCGTTTGTCATAAGGTTTGTTGAGAATAGATTGTTATGGCTGAATTTTGCTACATGTATGCCCATGATTCATTGTTGAAAATTATCCTTGGGTGTATGATCTTGTGGGGGAGGGGGTTAATTGATGCTAAAATTTGTTGATGCCCATTATTGCAAGAAAGGGCTTGATGTTCCCAATGATAGATGGGGTAACGTCCATCTTAAGGGAGGTCGTTAAGTTCTTTACTTACTTGTTGTTGTGTTAATGGAAATTCGGGGAAGTCTGAGTACCCGGATGTTTGTGTTCATGATATCCCTTATCCCCCATTGTTAATATTGACGGTTTGTTGCGTGGTGCCGAGTGCCTAAGTACATCTTGCTCTACGGATCACATGCATAATTCACAAGAACACAAGGAACCAAAAATTCCAATTGTGCCTTTGTGCGTTCCACATGTGATGCATAGATCTTGATGTTTGGGTTGCACAACGCATTGCACCATGTTGAAAAGAGAAAGACAGCACTACTTTGAAGGGCGACACATGATGCGACACACACTTTGGATGGTGCATTTCGCACTAGCTTTGTACCTCGATGGAAAATCCCTGTAGGATTTTGTTAGCTTGTGCGATAGCACATGCGATGCGCACTCCTTCTGGTGCGTTTTGCATGTGGTCTGCACAAGCCATCAGTCACCTACTTTGTTTTTCTAGTCCATTGCATCCTATCTTTTGTAGTTTGTTAACCTTGTTTAGCTTGTATATAGATGTGTGGTGCCTTCTATTGACCCCCATCTGCAGGAGTATGTCTTCCAACAGGATTCTTCAAAAGAGGCGTGCCACAAAACACTCCTCCAGTGCAGGTGTTCCTATGCAAGAGGGATGGCCCAATAAACCACAACTCTAATTTAGGCTCAAGGGGATGGAAGATTTATACCTCAAAATTTGGGGAAAATGAGCATTCTTGGAAGAGAAGGGGTTCGATGTGGAAGATTTTCAAGAAGAGTTCCCAAACATGCCAAAACAGTTTCATGTAAGAGCTTGGGAACATTTTGCCAAGACTCTGGGTCCCTATTTTCCTGAATTGGTATGAGAATTCTACGGTTTGTACCAGGCCTGACTTGACATGTTGAAACATAAGGGTCCACTAAGCAAGTTACCATGCCTCAAGTCGGTATTGGTCCGAGGTAAAGAGGTGGGAATTACCCCCGCAGCCATCTACTTTGCTATTTGGGATAAAGAACCAATTCCAGAGTCCATGTACTTTGAATGTGTGGCTAAAAAGGAAGATCAATACGAGTGGGTTACTAGTGTCATTGCCGAAGGGAACCCTTTTTGGGCCATCTCAAAGGGGAAAATCTATTGCTCGGATCTTAAGTTCGAAGCTCGCATGTGGCTAGATTTTTTGAGTACAAGACTTATCCTAACTAGTCACACCACTAAAATGACTATAGAGATGGCCATTCTCATTGCCTACGTCATGGATAGCCTACCCTTGAATGAGGGAGAAATCATAGTTGAACATATCAAGAGAAAAGCTAATCATGACTCCACCTCCTTGGCCTTCCCAGTCCTCATCAATTTGTTATGCATCCAAGCCAAATGTCCTCCATTCCGTTCATTAGATAAGGTTACCCAAGCTAGGGGCATGGTGTGTTTAGACACAAAGCGGGATAAGGATGCCCTGCATATCAAGAGAAATTGCCTTGATCAAACACCTCGTACAACCACAAGAAGGGCCTAAGTTTAGCACATTGTCCATACTCATGCTAAGATTTAACCTCCATCTTTAGGAGCATCAAGTACAATACATGTGGCATCGCATGCCACCTCCTTATCAGGTAACTTGCTAAAACTTGCTCAACTTACTTATAAGAATGAAGAGCTCCTTCATAAGTTGGCCAAAGACATTCCAACCTTAATTCAATCCGCCATCAAGCCGGCCTTGAAACCAATAATTTCAAGTGTGAGCAAGCTCTGTGCTAGAGTGGATATAATGGAAGTAGAAGTTGAGGAACTCAAGCAAGCGGTCCCGCATATTGAGCCAAATTAGGATCTTAATCTAACAGCCCCAAGTTCAAATTCCTCATCGAGGTGTGCTAGCTCTCCCAATGATTGGTGCACAAGTTGGGATCTGATTTGTGAAAAAGTAATATCTAAGGTACAGAAGGACATGGAACTGGTGAGATTGGCCCCAAGATTTCAGAGCCAGTCATCCAATATCACTTGGAACCTCCCATGACATATGTAAGAGAATAAGGACTTAAGCCAAGGTTCTCATACCATGAGTTGATGACTTACTCAAACAGGTGGGTTATGGACCCATCGGGGCTCATATAAGTCTGGTAGGATCCATCGATTCCATCGGTAGAGGGAATTCAGAGAGACCGAACACATGCCTATATACCACTGTCGGAACCACTAGCCCCACTTGCACCACAACCTCCTAGGCCACCATATCAGTTCTACTAAAGGAGGCATCGTCGTCATTATTAGCCGATTCAGGGAGTTTTTGGCACTCATCCTTAATTGTTTAACTCCTTGTGCATCGAGAGTATTCTTATATTAAGTTTGGGGGAGCCTGTAACTATTTACATTATCAGCTTGTTGTTATGACATTGCCCTTGCCGGGACTTTTTGCTTCTGCTTTTGTTTTGATCTTATTCGTGCCCTCGTCGGGCTTGATTTTTATTGATTGGAATTGTATTACCGAGTTGGTCTTATATGCCCCATTTTCTTACTACTCGTGCTTTGAAAATGTGCTAAAGGCCTACGTCGAGGCTTGTTTTGAATGAATCATGAGCGCAAGATTTGAATATCGCCTTATTAATAGTAGTTTAGAAATAAACTCCGAGGATTTTCTTAATACCACGGTTCTTTCCAAAGGAGTAAAAGTTTTCTTTATCTTTCTTCTTCTTTTGTTTTTATATAGAACCAGGTTGGTGTTTCCCTATGATAGATTGAGAGGTGATTTTCTTAAGAGAAAATGCCAAGTTCTAGTTTTAAATTAAGTCCGTTGTTGCTTGTCTAGAAATTGGTCCCACTGGAAAAAAAATCTTTGCAAATTGTTTTTGAAAATAAAAGGAAGGGAAATGTATTTTTTTGAGGAAAAGCTTTCCCTTTTCATGACTTGTACACTCTCTCTTTGGATTGATTAACTCACAAATGAGTGTGTAACAAACTCGGAATAGCTTGTCAAAAATCATTTGTCCTAATTGATTTTGAGACTAATGAAAGAAGTCTTGTGGCATGATGCCTTGTGTGGTTAGGCTTTACCTTATTTTTCATGCATGTGTGTCATCTAGAACTTGCCCTGAATGTGATTCAAGGTTAAATTCTATCTGTGATCGAGCTTGGAAGATGACCTTAGGACCTTTTTGATAGCCACTTCCCCCAAATGACTCCCCATAACATCAATCCTAGTGAACCCCTTTGAGCTTGTAACCGTTCATTGGCACCTTGTTAAAACCTTGACCTTTTTGAATCTCTATCTTGGCACCCATCCTCCCTAATTGCTTGAAAGTGAAATGTAGGCTAAAGCCTAAGTTTGGGGGGAAATGAAAAGACAACATAGGCAAATGCCTAAGTTTGGGGGTGTATGTGATCAAACGAAGAGAAGAAAAGGAATGCACTTCAAATGCAAGGTAGCACCTTAGATTTGAATTGAAAATTGCTCCAAAAGTCAATCCAATGAGAGAAAATGGAAAGTAAAAATAGGTGCTACAAAATGACGGCGATACAAGGAGTCAAATGATCATGATTGAAAAAGAGAATTTGGGTTGTGTGAGGGAGAAATAAGGTGAAGTTGAAATTTGAAAATGTGAGCGGTGTTCAAAATGAGAACAAAGAGAATTAGGGAGGTGTAGTCACTTGAACCAAATGAAATCCTTACCTTAGCCCTAGCCAATATCGTAACCCGCAAGTCCTTGGTGATTTCGAGCTTGGCTACCCTATATTAGTGGTGATTTACATGAAGGGAAAGCCTATGGTTCGACGCATATGCACTTGAACTTTCTTGAGATAGTGAGAGTCTTCTTGGTTCTCTTATAATCCCATTGTTTTGAGAATTGATTGATTGTGAGTGGGATTCTCTCTTGTGGTGAGTGGCATCATGCACACGAATTGAAATATGAAATCTCTATCTCAATTGAGGGGAATAAGTGAGACAAGTTATGTGGTGAATCTCAAGGAAAACCTTGACGGTCCATTTTAATGACTTGAGAAGCTTAAATGTCTTGTTTTGAATGACAAAATTCCCTTGATTTTGAATGAGAAAGGAATTCCTTTTGGAAAAAGTTTTGAAATGGCCAAATGCTTTGAGTTTGTGGTGGTTCAAATTAAGATGAGCATCGTAGTTCAGTCTTTTGTTAGAGTCTTTTGTTTATTATTTTTCTTAATTTTTAGTATAGAATAGTATTTTGTACCTTGATTGAGTCTGGAGCATAATTTATTTCTTTCCTTGTGAGTATCTTGCTTGAGGACAAGCAATAGTTCAAGTTTGGGGGTTTGATAAGTCGGTAATCTACAAACTTATTGAGCCTAAATCCATGAATTATTGCTATGTTTTGAATAGATTTAGAGGTTCTTATGGCCTTTATTGATGTCTATGAAGGTACTTTTGATAAAAGATAGAAAATAAGAAAATGGACCCAAAAAGAGATTAAAACGAGTGAAGTGTGAAGTGATTGAAAAAGAAGAAGAATCTTCCCTGAGATGTGGTGCTCATGCAACACGCACAAGCCGTGGTGCATTCCGCACCTCCCACCGCATGAAGCTTAGAATTGCGTGAAGGATCTATCACGGGGTGCGGTCATCATGCAATGTGCATACTCCATAGTGTGAATCACACCCACTTTGCATGATGCCTCCCAAGTCAGTTGAGTCACTGGTTCAACTGAAGACAGTGTGCAACGCACACATCACGATATGTAAACCGCACGTCACGTTGCACACCACCCAATGGGCAATTTTGTCCTGATTTTTAGTGACATTTTGGGAGAGTATAAAAGGCCAATAGAGGCACAATTGTAAAGAACATTTTTCAGACCTCAATATTTTGAAGAGATTTTTACTTTGAGAATAAGTTTTCCTCTCCAAATAGAAGAGGGTCTGAATCCATTCTCTTGGTTAACCATTTGTGCACTCAAATTGAGCTTAGAACTTGAAATTCAGCTTGAATGATGAGGATTTTGAATTACCCACTTGGTATATCTCTCTCCTTTGCAATGAGTGGCTGATTTCAGTTGTCTAGGGGTGTGTTAATAATGGGTGCTTGACAAATGGGTATGGGTGTTGCTAATTCTCTCTTATAATTGCTTATTTGATATGGGTCTAGTAGTTTCACAAAGTTTTAATCCTAAAATTGATGGTTGTAAACATTAATTGTCATTACTTGACTATGATGTTGCTTGAAAGAGAATTTCATGGTTTAAGACGTGAGATTACTAGTGGGAACTTAGGACGCCATTTAGATTTGAGGCTAGAAATAACTCTTATCGACAGAATCACCCATTTAAGGGTCTAAGCTAAAGATAGTGTGACCTCCCCAAGCTTGATCTTGGTTGTTTTATGCTTTGACCAATAGTGCTCAAACCGAGATTATTGGATATGTGGTTGTTGATGGAGAGATAAACAACCACGCCCATGACCAAGGATACCTATATCAATAAGCAAGAATAAGTTTGAAAAGGCAAACACACTATCCCATATTAAAGCCCCATTGGATACACATCCCTAGTCTTCTACTTAATTTGAAACACCCGCTTTACTAACTTGCTTTGTTTACGAATTTCGATTGTAGTGACAGAATCCCAATTCCCCCAACCTTTTACTTTTGTGTTTTGAACATTTACTCTCTTTGTGAACTCATTTTGATACAATCTTCATATAGCTAGCGTCAAGTATCTATGGGTACGACCTCGACACCTGTTGGGTACTTATAAATGTGTTTTGCTTGATGATCATTGTGCCTCTATATTTGGGGAGTACGATTTGTGCGTTTATCACAACACCATTTTATTTTGGAGTATTTGGAATACTCAACTGATGAATTATTCCCTTTTCATCCATTAAATTGAGAAGATGTAATGACCCTTCTGGTTATTTATGCATTTTCACCTTTCTTATACAGTTAGAGCTTGCCTGTAGTGGCCCTAAGTCATTTATGGCTTGCTGGGACTGGTAGTTTGGTGCCTGGGCTATTTGTTTGGTTGTTTTTGGCCATTTCTTGTTTTAGAGCTTTAAGCTTTTGAAATCATTGACCTTAGTCAACATTCTTGGTGAACGTGCTCAGAATAGAATTTGAAAAGTTTCCTTAGCTCTGGTTCATGGAATTTGGTCTATTGGGACCTTTGGTCGGGATCCGAGAGATTTTCAGCTTGGAATTCTCTCTCATTCTGTGTTTTCAATCTAGTTGGGCTTGTTTAGTTGACTTTGGTCAACATTCGAAGAAGACGGCCTCGGATGGAAATTCCATCAGTGTTGTTAGCTCTGGAATGTCGAGTTTGTGTTAGTTAGGTTGTTTGTTTGGGTTCCGGATGAGCCGGGCTCATTTCGGGTGTTTGGTTGGCATTAGCTAGTGTTGACTTGGGTCAATATTCTTTGGAAATGACCTCGTATGAAAGTTTCGTCAATTTTGTTGTGTCTGGAAAGTCGTTTCAACACTAATAGCACTATTGGCTTTTGAGTATCGGGTTCTGATTCTGTCCGAAATGCCCCGTAGAAGTTTTTAGTTGTTGCTGGTTTTTCTGCTTCTTGTGGCGTTCAGCGCGATCGCGCTCTTTTAGCACGATTGCGCTGGTCTATGATTTCCCCTTCAGCACGATCTCTCTCCTTTAGCGCGATTGCGCTGGTCTGTGATCCTTCCTTCAGCGCGATCGCACTCCTTTAGCGCGATAGCACTGACCAGCGACCATCAGCTATATAATTCTTTGGCCTTCATTTTTCCAGCTTGTTTCTCATACATTCACCAACTCAAAACTCCAAGTCCTCCCACCAAATTGCTCCCATCAGTCCTAAAGCTTGGAGAATCCATCAAATTATTGGAAAATCTTGTTTCCTCGTTTTTGGGTAAATTCTTCTTCTCTATTGTTGCTACCACCATTTTTGTTGATTCTTAAAGCTTGGAATTTCTTGTAGTAACTTCCTTCTTGAGCTTTGCATGATCATGGATTCAGAGTTTTCACTTCCTTAGCTTGTCTTCTCGTTGTGGTAAGTATCTTTTGCTTATTTTCCAGAGTTATTCCTTGAATTTCCATCTTTAATTCTTGACTTGAGCGGGCTGTTTTGAGCCTCAATTGTTGTCCATTTCTGCTCAAATTTTGAGCATGTGCTCCCAGGATGGGAAGGAACACATGTGTGTTTTTCATTTTTGGTTTTGGGTTAAGGTGCCCATAGGCCCATTTGTGACCCTGATTTTGACCCGGCTTTTATTATAGCATTATAAGGATCGTTAGTCTTGTATTGATGTATAGATTATTGTATTGATAGTGGTTTCACAATTTGGAGCTTCTCGGAGAAGTTCGAGCCTGGACGACGCTGTCCCTGGAGATATTCGTCGAATGACATATATGTTATGGCTTTCCCTACCTAGACTATGCGTATATAGGCTATAACTGCATTAATAAGTATCCTTGGGTGGGTTGTTTTAGGTTGGTACCCCAGACCTTGTCCACCTTTCTGTTCGCTTATTTCATACGTTGTTTGTAGTATTCGCGTAGTATCGTATATTACCCTTGTGGTCCTGTGCGTCCTTTTATTGACCTTGGAACATAGATGGTGGGTTATTTGGGAATGTCCGCGAGTCCCGGACATTAAGATATCCTTTTAGGCTGGTTATGAATGTTGTAGAGCTGTTGAGCCTATGCAGGGCCGATAGGTATGTTTGTGAGCCATTTTGGGCTACCCTATTATTTGCGAGCATATCATACATGAAAAATGTTTTCCCTGTATGTTTTACTTTGGTTTTGACTTTGGGCCTGCTATAGACGGTTTTTCCTAAACTTGCATGGCCTCAAGGGCCTATTTTTGGTAATGTAACTTCGAACGGGTTTGAAACTGGCTTTTATGAAACCTCTCAGAGTAGAGAGGATATTATGATATTAATGATTTCCTACTGATACTAGGCTCGACTGGGCAGAGCACTAGACTTGATCTACTGATTTAGACCTGAGTATACTTCGGGCACCTTTTGAGAGGGTCATTTAAGATTACTACTACTGATTTAGACCCGGGTCAGAGCCGGGCATGTACTACGAGATTCTGAGTTTTGAGCTACACTTGAGATTGCACGGTTTTGTATGTGGTCGAGGGGTAGACCTCTATAGACCCCTGTCGTTCCTGGGCCGATGTAGACTGCCAGGATGGGGGGTGTATGGCATAGAAGAGGTACACGAGAAAACTCCTTCCATGGATCCTGCCTCTAGTGGGCCTTATAGGTACCAGATGGGGTAACATATGGGGCACTATTACATCAGATTCATCATCATCATGAATATTTCACTCAGATTCCACACTTACTTATTATGTGTTACGTATACGCTCTGATTGTATGGGCGGCTGGAGGGTTTATTTTCACTTAATTACGTTTCTCGGTTGTATGGGCGGCCATTGGGACTGTAGGTTTATTATATTACTCCCTATCATTTCATAAATCTAGTTAGGGTCCCTGGGTTCTTTAGAATTGGTATGTTTGAGCCTCTTGAGGCTCCGAGTTTTGGACCTAAGTATTGAGGGGCTAGTGAGTCATATATCTTTGAGGCTCCATCGTGTGTCCTCCTGAGCGGTTGTGATTTATCGGACGTTGTTCCTTATCTTGATTCTAAGTAGAAAATCTTTGTTCTTGTGGCTTAGTTATTCTATTCTAGGTTGTAAATTGTGAGAATGATCCCAGGTTATGCTTATATGTAGGGTTAGTGTTTCAAGTATGTTTTCATTATTTTATGGCTTCTAGTTGATTATGTTGGATTGCTTTCCCTCTTTCCCTTCTTACATAAGGTTACCGATATACCGCCATGTTCCTAGTTCTCTCTCTCTTTATTTATACTATTGTTGCAAAGATCCTAGGTGCGTCCTTCTTTCTTACACCTGTGTTTCTGTGTTATGTATATCTTCTATGCTAGCATTGTATACTTATAACTCTTGGTTGTCTATTCTCTATGCTCGTTCCTTGTACTTTTTCTATTGCTTTGGTGACTACTTTCTTGCTATCTGCTACTTACTATTTTTATATCTTATATGCACTCAGTCGGCCGATGATGCCTACTGAGTACCCATTGTCTTGGTGCTCATACTACACTTTTGCATCTTTCTGGTGTAGATATTAGTTAAGCTTTCATCGTTGATTGTATTGGAGACTCATGAAGCTTTTGGGAGGTTCGGTACTAGGGTGAGCGCTTGACGGTCGGGGCTTGTCTACATCTCATATGTTGTACTATTAATCTTGTATATTATGAGACAGTTGTACTTATCTTTTGTTACTTCTAGCACTCGTATTCTATTAGAAGCTTTTGTACTATCGATACCAAGTCTTGGGGTTGGTGTAGTATCATTTGTATATATTTTGGGTTGTTGCTTCTGCATTGTCTTATCTTTATATTCTTCTTCCGCTTATTTCCATTCATTGTGCGTATTGGTTAAGTAGTAGCCCATTACAAACCATTCCAGGCTACATGAATTGGTTTTCCTACTGGAGAGTTGTAGGTGCCATCATGAACTAAGAAATCGAGTCGTGACAGCTTGGTATCGGAGCTCTAGGTTCACTGGTGTCATGGTACAGAACTAAGTGTCTATTTAAAGTCTCGTGGATCGGTACGATGACATCTGTATCCTATGTGCAGGAGGCTATAGGGCATTGTTAGGAAAAGTTTCATCTTCTTGGCTCCTTATCGTGCGTTCCTGGCTTTATTGACTTCTAAAAACTTTGATTGTTTCATTCCTTCTCAAATGCCTAAGACGAGTTTGACAGTGAGTGATTTCGAGCCTTCTATTCCTGTTGCTTCAGTGCTTCCGTCAGTGCTAGGACTTAAGAGTGAGAGTTTACCACATCAGATAGGGGGTGTGGGGCTAGCCTAGCCTCTGATTGGATTTATAGCGACTCCAGTTCTTAAGGGCATCATGGCTAGAACTATGATTCCTGCGATGGGTGTTTCACTACCCGGTTCTATGAGTGGTGCTTCAGTTAGGGTTGGGCTTCCAGTTCTTCAGCAGGTTTGTATGTCGGTATTGGACTATGAGGAAAGATTTCACAAGATGGTTAGGCATACTGCTAGGATTGTGCCATCAGAGTTTGATAGGGTTTAGAGTTTTGTTGGAGGTTTGATTTCACCGCTCCGTTTGGCGATCGAGCATTTGGTTATGGTTCGGATGACCTTCCTTCAGGTAGTGGACCATTCTTGGGCTGTTGAGGGTTTGTATCATGAGGCATATGGAGGTAATAGTAAGAAACATCATTGTCAGGGCAGTTTTCGAGATTCTCAAACTCGAGGTAGGGGATTGTATGCTAGGGATCAGTTCTGTTACTTTTTATCTAGCAGACCAGTTTCAGTTGCTCCACGGGTTCCAGAGAGTGGTTGTGTAGGGCTTGTTGAGCATAGTAGGCAGGGTACGGATCATATTCTTCGGGATTTGCCTTCAGAGTGTGTTGATCATAGTGGCCGATAGGGTTCAGTGAGAACATCCCATAAGAATTTACTTGGTAAAGTTTGTTATCGGTGCATGGAGCGTGGGAACTTGGTTAGGGATTGTCCTACAATCCCACTTTACAGTCAGCAGGGTCAGGATAGCCAGCAGGGCTATGGTAGTTCAGGCATCCATCCAGAGTTGACAGGTACCGTGCATTGAAGTAGGGCTTCTTTAGGTTCCTATAGTTATGGGGTGATTGGTCATTATTCTAGAGACTGTCCCCCTTAATGGATGACAGAGCCTTCAACTTTGACTACTCCGACTAGTGTTAGACACCATTAGTCCGATGCCCTTCTTGGTGGGCCCGAGGTAGAGGTTCCTAATATCATTTCTCCAGGTAAGGCTTTCGTTACCTTCATCTTGTGATAGTCCTGTTCACGTGGTGATTCTTTCCCCTCTCTCATTTATTAGCTTATATATGCCTACCTGCTACTTGTTTAGTTGTTTGACTACTTGAATTGTAGTATCTACGCATTGTTTTCTTGGTAGTTTATTCTTTAGTAGTGGATAGGGTGAGTTGTCCTTGTGAGGTGTTTACCCAGAGTTGTAGCTCGTGGATAGTTCTTGTTAGTCTATTTCTGGTTGGGTTTGTCTCCTATTTTACTGTGGCTCTAGACTTGTGCGGAGTCTTTCCTTTTAAGCGGTCCTAGATGGTTGATTGCCTAGGCTGTTATCTAGCGTGGCTAGAGGTTCTTCTTTTGGTTTGGTGTTACAGGTAGTTGTGTTGAAGTTGAGCTTCTGTCTTGAGATGAGAGATGTTGGTTATGCTAGTGAGCATGGTTTGGTTTTATTTTTTGGGTGATTTGAGTCGACCCTCCTTGTTTGGTTGGTTTAGGAGATTGGCAGGTATCTGGGTTGTTCCTATAGTCCTCCTCAGTTTCTTGTCCAGTTGGGTTGTATTATTATTTCCCCGGTTCCAGTTGGATTGAATTTTAATTGTAGCCCTCGGGTTGAGCTTTTAAATCAATATTGTGATTGAGTTGGGCTTTAGCATTTTTAACTAAGTGTTGTTCGTAGCCTCGTGGTTGAGTTGTATCCATAGCATATTGGGTGAGTTGGGCATCCGGCCCATTCTTCTCATGTTTATTGAGTTTGGCAATATAGATATGAGAACAAAGGTAATGGCTCAATATTTTAATTGAGAAGGAGTTTGTAAGGTTCAGTATATGCTACATAAAGGTTTTGTTTAGTTAAAAAAGGAGGGAGATGACTCCTTGTTCGTGCTTATGTGTTTCAGTAGTTAACTGAGGTGACGACTGAGAGATTGCTTTGAGTTATGGGTTGGTGACTTGATTCGACCATCTACAGCTTGCAGTGGCTTTTCCTTCGATTGGTTCAAGCTTCAGTAGCATCTATGGGTTGGGAAAATTGTATATTCATGGCCTAGTTGGCTCTAGCTCTATTAGTGTTCTTCGATGGTTAATAAGTCTACTTTTGGGTTTCGACAGAGGCATTGATCGGCGATTGAGGTTGTGTTTCAGAATCGTGGGTTGGAAAAGTACTGCAAATGGTTCGTGGTCGATTATTCTCGGTTGCAGCTTCTTGGGTTGGAAGGTAATGAGTTCAGACAACTTAGCTTCCCCATTTCAGTTGTGCAGTGACAGTTGGCCTTGGACACCAAGTGCTTGGCTAACCATTGAGTTAGGCTTGACATTCCACATTTCGATGGTGTTCTAGATAGTACGAGGTTCCTTCTTTCATGGTTGGACAGACTCAGTAGTGTAAGTTACAGATTCAGCAGTGGTGTATGCTACATATGATCAGGTTATGCGGGTTGAGGCTAGTGAGGCTATTTAAGTTCTAATGGTACTTTGACATTGATCGTCATCTTCATTACCAAGAATTTGAAATGCTTGTTTAGTTGGGTCTTCAAGGGTGGTATTTTATATGAGGTTCCAGTGTTTGTTAGACTCAACTAGTATGGACTAGAAGTCCGATATGATACATGCTTCGAAATGGTTGGTTGTGTGCAGATGCAGAAAAGTTGTTGATTCGAGCCAAAGAGGTGAGTTAAAGGTACATGCAAAGATTTCTATAGCTAGATGGCGAATTTGAACCCCATGCACCTTTTTCCTTTGTCTTCGGGGTGTTTTGACTTGATATTCGTGGTATGGTAGACTTCTTCCCAAGTTGAGATTTGTAAAGCAACTTCAAAACCGAATGGTGTTCGAGCATTCAGAGTAGCAGCAGTGTTTCTTAGAGTTGGGAGCTTAGCTAATGACCACGAACTTCGTGGTAAACTTACCACACTACTTGCAGGATCTTGGTTTTGGTTTAAATCTGTTGGGTGGGTTGCCCTAGTTCGTTCGCTTCCAGTTGATTCAGACTTGACACGATGCAGCAGTTGGGTTTGTTCTACAGTTTGGAAGTTTCTCCATCAACACAGGGTGTTCATACATGGCTTTCCTAATCCTGGTGTGCAACTTCAGTCGGGTTTAGATGGGTTGTTCAGTTGGGTTCAGTTATCAAGTTTGATGTGAGTAGAGGTATTCATCCATGTGTTGGTGGTCAGTTTGAGTAATGCTACTACAGGTTTCAGTACATGCTTTGGGTTAGTGTTTTGGATGGCAAGGGCTAGTAGACTATAAAAATGGCTTGGAAAGAGTTTGAGCAAAAAGGGTTGATTCATTCACGGTAGAGTATAAGTGGGAACTATAGATCCCCTGTGTGTTAGTTTATGCTTCGAGGATGGTTTGTGTGTTCAAGTTGTATATGAAGATTCCAGTTTGTGGTGCAAAAGGGTTCGGTTCAGAATAAAAGGGTTTTGCGGATCAGCGAGTTCATGAGTTAGAGTTTTAGTTGTTGGATTTTCTGGTAAACTTTGTTGAGGTTTGGAAGATCCAAGTTTGATGTGTCGGTCGCCTTGCTTCTCTAGTTTTGGTGATTTGTCGGTGCTTTCGGTTGAGATTCTCGAGTTTCAGTTTGGGTCGGTAGATATTTGGAATTTTGGAGTTGTTTGGAATCTAGCTTGGCTAGTAATAAGTTTTAGGCTTGGTTACGTTCGTTGGTTCTGTTGGGTGCCGTCCAGTCGAGGAGGTTACTCGGGTTGTCCGAGAGAGTAGTGCGGGCTTTGTATCGCTGTTCTTTTAATCTCTAGTCTTTCCTTCTTTCCTGACTTTTGGGGATGAAAGTCTTTTTAGTAGTGGATAATGTAATGACCTTTTCGGCCATTTACGCAGTTTCACCTTTCTTGTAAGCGGCCCCAAGTCATTTATGGCTTGTTGGGACCGGTAGTTTGGTGCCCGGGCCATTTGTTTGGTCTTTTTGGCCATTCCTTATTTTAGAGCTTTAATCTTTTGAAATCATTGACTTCAGTCAACATTCTTGGTGAATGTGCTCGGAATCAAATTTTGATAGTTCCGTTAGCTTCGGAGCATCGACTATGGTCTAGTGATACCTTTGGTCAGGATCTGGGAGCTTTTCATCTTGAAATTCTCTCTCATTCTATGTTTTCAGGCCAGTTGTGCTTATTTGGTTGACTTTTGTCAACATTCGGAGAAGACTGCCTCGGATGGAAATTATGTCAGCGTTGTTTGCTCCGGAATGCCGAGTTTGTGTTAGTTAGTTAGTTTGTTCAGTTTTTGGATGAGCCGGGCTCATTTCAAGTGTTTGGTTGGCATTAGCTAGTGTTGACATGGGTTAACATTCTTCCGAGATGACCTTGTATGGAAGTTTCATCAATTTTGTTTAGTCCAGAACGTCGTTTCCACTCTAATAGCACTATTGGTTTTTGAGTATCGGGTTCCGATTGTGCCAGGAATGCCCCGTAGAAGTTTTTGGCTGTTGCTGGTTTCTTTTCTTCTGGTGGCCTTCTGCGCGATCGTGCTCCTTTGCCGTGATTGAGCTGGTCTCTTATTTCCCCTTCAGCGTTATGGCGCTCCTTTAGCGCGATTGCACTTGTCTGTGATCCTTCCTTCAGCACAATCACACTCCTTTAGCGCGATAGCGCTGACCAGCGATAATCAGCTATATAATTCTTTGGCCTTCATTTTTCTAGCTTGTTTCTCATACATTTCCCAACTCTAAACTCCAAGTCATCCCACCAAATTGCTCCCATCAGTCCTAAAGCTTCAAGAATCCATCAAATTATTGGGAAATCTCATTTCCTCATTGTTGGGTAAGTTCTTCTTCCCAAAATTTGTTTCTTCTCCATTGTTTCTACCACCATTTTTGTTGATTCTGAAAGCTTGGAATTTCTTGTAGTAACTGCCCTCGTGAGCTTTGCATGATCATGGGTTCGGAGTTTTCACTTCGTTAGCTTGTCTTCTAGTTGTGGTAAGTATCTTTTGTTTAATTTCCGGAGTTATTCCTTGAATTTGCATCTTTAATTCTTGACTTGAGCGGGCTGTTTTGAGCCCCAATTCTTGTCTGTTTCCGATAAAATTTTGAGCATGTATTCCCGGGATTGTAAGGAACACATGTGTGTTTTTCATTTTTGGTTTTGGGTTACGGTGCCCACAGGCCCATTTGTGACCCAGATTTTGACCCGGCTATTATTATAGCATTATGGGTATCGTTAGTCTTGTATTGATGTATAGATTATTGTATTAATAGTGGTTTCATAATTTAGAGCTTCTCGAATCAGTTTGAGACTGGGCGATGCCGTCCCTGCAGCTATTTATTGGACGACAGGTAGGTTATGGCTTTCCCTACCTAGACTCTGCGTATATAGGATATAACTGCATTAATTAGTATCTTTAGGTGGGTTGTTTTAGGTTGGTACCCCAGACCTTGTCCACCTTTCTGTCCGTTTATTTCATACGTTGTTTGTAGTATTCGCGTAGTTTTGTATATTACCCTTGTGGTCCAGTGCGGCCTTGTATTGACTCTGAAACACAGATGGTGGGTTATTTGGGAATGTTCATGAGTCACGGCCATAGAGATATCCTTTTAGACTTATTATGAATGTTGTAGAGTTGTTGAGCCTGTGCAGGACCGATAAGTATGTTTGTGAGCCATTTTGGGCTACCATATTTTTGCGAGAATATCATACATGAAAAAGGTTTTTCCCTGCATGTTTTACTTTGGTTTTGGCTTTGGGCCTGCTATAGATGGTTTTTCCTAAACTTGCATGGCCCCGAGGGCCCATTTTTGGTAATGTGACTTCGAAAGGTTTTGAAACTGGCTTTTATGAAACCTCTCAGAGTAGAGATAATATTACGATGATTTGATTACTAATATCCTACTGATACTAGGCTAGGCTAGGCAGAGCACTAGACTTGATTTCTATTGATTTAGACCCGAGTATACTTCGGGCACCCTTTGAGAGGGTCTTTTGAGATTACTACTACTAATTTAGACTAGAGTCGAAGCCGGTCATGTACTATGAGATTTCGAGTTTTGAGCTACACTTGAGATTGCACAATTTTATATGTGGTCGAGGGGTAGACCTTTATGGACCGCTGACGTTCCTGGGCCACAGGCTATAAGCCGATGTAGCATGCTAGGAGGCGGGGTGTGCGACGTAGGAGAGGTACACATGAAAAAGCCTTCTATGGATCCTGCCTCTATTGGGCCTTATAGGTACCGGAGGGGGTAACATATGGGGAACTATTACATAAGATTCATTATCATTATGCATATTTCACTCGGATTCCACCCTTGCTTATTGTGTGTTTAGTGTACGCTCCGGTTGTATGGGCTGCCGAAGGGTTTGTTTTCACTTTATTGCGTACTTATGTTGATGGGCGGCCGTTGGGACTATAGGTAGATTATATTACTCCTATCGTTTCATAAAGCTAGTTATGGTCCCTAGGTTATTGAGAATTGGTAAGTTTTAGCCTGTTGAGGCTTCGAGTTTTTGGCTTGATTATTGAGGGGTTAGTGAGTCCTATATATTTGAGGCTCCATCGTGTGTCCTCCTGAGTGGTTGTGATTTATCGGGCGTTGTTCCTTATCTTTATTCTGAGTAGAAACTCTTGGTTCCTGTGGCTTAGTTATTCCATTCTAGGTTGTAAATTGTAAGAATGATCCTGGATTATGCTTATCTGGAGGGTTAGTGTTTCAAGTATGTTTCCGTTATTTTATGGCTTCTAGTTGATTATGTTGGATTGCTTTCCCTTTTTCCCTTCTTACTTGGGGTTACCGGTATACCGCCATGTTCCTGATTCTCTCTCTCTTTACTTATACTATTGTTGCAAGGATCCCAGGTGCGTCCTTCTTTCTTACACGTGTGTTTCTGTGTTATGTATATCTTCTGTGCTAGCATTGTATGCTTATAACTCTTGGTTGTCTATTCTCCATGCTAGTTCCTTGTGCTTTCTCTATTGCTTTGGTGACTACTTTCTTGCTATCTACTACTTACTATTTTTTATCTTATATGCGCTCAGTCGGCCCATGATACCTACTAAGTATCCATTGTCTTGGTGCTCATACTACACTTTTGGATCTTTCTGGTGCAGATATTAGTTGAGCTTTCACTGTTGATTGCATTGGAGAGTCGTGCAAATTTTGGGAGGTTCGGGACTAGGATGAGCGCCTAACGGTCAGGGTTTGTCTACATCTCATCTGTTGTACTGTTACTCTTGTATATTCAGAGACAGTTGTACTTAACTTTTGTTACTTCTAGCACTTGTATTCTATTAGAAGCTTTTGTACTATCGATACCAAGTCTAGGGTTAGTATAGTATCATTTGTATATATTTTGGGTTGTTGCTTCCGCATTGTATTATCTTTATATTTTGCTTTCGCTTATTTCCATACATTGTGCGTATTGGTTAAGTAGTAGCCCATTACTAACCATTCTAGGCTACGAGAATTAGTTTGCCTACTAGGGGGTTGTAGGTTCCATCATGACCTGAGAAATTGGATCGTGACTGATAAGTATTCTCGGCCATGATAAGTTCGAAGAGCTTTTATCTTCTTATCTAATTGATTGTTCACTAAGCTCATATAGCTTTTGAAGCAAGTTATTGCTTTTGATTTCTAGGAAACGGGTGAAATCATCGATAAATATAATGAATATATGGAGTGCAAGTTCAGTGAGGGGACTCAGGATGATGACGTAGAAGTGAAGCTGGATACACAGGTTATCCAAAAGAAAGGAAGTTTCAAGTATCTTGGGTCTATTATCCAAGGAAATAGAGAGATTGATGAGGATGTCACCCATCGTATTGGTGTTGGGTGGATGAAATGGAGGCTCGCATCTGGAGTCTTGTGCGATAAGAAGGTGCCTACTAAACTTAAAGGCAAATTCTACAGAGTGGTGGTCCGACCAGCTTTGTGTATGGAGTTGAGTGTTGGCCAGTAAAGAACTCCCATATTCAAAAGATGAAGGTGGCGGAGATGAGGATGTTGCGATGGATGTGCGGGTTTACTAGGAGAGATAGGATTAAGAATGAGGATATCCGAGATAAGGTGGGTGTGGCGTCAGTGGAAGATAAGATGCGGGAAGCGAGGTTGAGATGGTTCGGACATGTGAGGAGGAGAGGCACGGATGCGCCAGTGCGGAGGTGTCAGAGGTTGGCTATGGATGGTTACAGGAGAGGACGAGGTAGACCGAAAAAGTATTGGGGAGAGGTGATTCGACAGGACATGGCGCAGTTGCAGCTTACCGAGGACATAACCCTAGATAGGAAGGTGTGGAGGACGCGGATTAGGGTAGAAGAGTAGTAGGTAGAAGTGTGTGTAGGCTAGTAGGTAGGAGTGATTGTAGTGTTACGCTTACAAGTTCCTTGTTCTTGGATTCCTCGTGGTAGTATTTTGTGGCAGTGCTCTGTTTCTGTCTGTTGTTTGTTACTACATAGTACTCCCTATCGTCTCTTGTAGTTTTATCTTGTATTTTTATCCTGTATCATTGTTACGTCCTTTTTAGCCTATTTTTAGACTGCTTTGTCTTGAGCCGGGGGTCTATCGGAAACAGCCTCTCTACCTCACCTCTGAGGTAGTGGTATGGACTGCGTACACTCTACCCTCCCCAGACTCCACGCTGTGGGAATACACTGGGTATGTTGTTGTTGTTGTTGTTGTTGTTGCTCTATGCCTAGTCCTAATATTTATAAGGCCACAGATGTCTGAATGAACTAATTGCAAAGAATATTCAGCTCTAGTCGTTGTGCCAAAAGGTTTCCTTGCAGATTTTCCAGCTAGACAATTTCACAAGTGGACAATTCCACATGTGCAATGCCGGTAAGCAAACCTTGTTTCGCTAGCCGTTGCATTTTCTATTGGATAATATGACCAAGTCTAGCATGCCATATATTTACATCACAATCATATTTATTTGAAGAAGCAAATATTGAAAAACTGACATTATTATTAAATGAATCAAAATTCAAATTCATAATAAATAAATCTCTAGTCAAATAATCAAAACCAAATAATGTTGATCCATAAGTCAACTTAACAAAATTATCATGAAAGAATAAATCATATCCTAACTTAAGCAAAGCAGAGACTGAAATAATATTTTGACGAATCATTGGTGCATATAGGACATCATGTAGCATCAGGTTTAGACCTCCATGCATGATTAACTTGCATATGTTGATTCCTTCAACAACAACTCTATTGTTGTTGCCCACATATACTCACTTTGCTCCACACAAAACTCGTCAAAATAAACAAAGGCAGTATGCTCCCATTCTATGTGGTCCGTTTCTCCTGAGTCTACAATCCACAAAGGATCAGATTCAGTTAGTAAAATAGAACTAGAAAAACAAAGTTCACTAATTCAAATTTTATGAAATACCTTTCTAGGAGGCTCAGAGCAGTCTCTGGCATAGTGACCCTTTTTGTCATAATTGAAGCATTTCACTTTAGCAATCTTGACATGTTTGGGACGTTTGTTATTGCCGTTTTCAATCTTTTCTTTCTTAGCAGGTTGAGCTAGCTAAGCATGAAATTTCCCTCTCTTATTTTCCCAGTTCTTTTGATTTGGGTCACTTTTAAATTTAAAGGTTGCTTCCATGTGCAACTTTGCTATTGGCTCTGCAGCCTTAAGCCATTCCTCATATAACTCAAGATGCCTCCGGACATCTTCCAGAGTTGTGATTATTTTACTATGGGTGAAATGTATTTTCATATGATCCCAAGAACTAGGTAAAGAGTGTATTACTGCTTGAATCTGTTGTTCGTCAGTCAACACATAACTGACATCTTTCAACTCTCTGATCATATTTGTCATCTGTTTCAGAAGTGTTTTCATTGAATGTTCTGGGCATTTCTTGTATGAGTCAAATTTGATCGTGAGAGATCTTAGATTTACAGTGGAACAAGTATCAAACCAATTCTTCAAAGCATTTCAAAGTTCCATAGCCCTTTGGTGATCCTTGAACTCTCTTAGGATGTCATCATCCAAGGTGCTTAGCAACGTAATGCGAGCAGTGGAGTCCTTTTTCTTCCAAGCATAATAAACTTCACGGTCACGCCTATGCTGAGCCATGTTGCCATCCTTAGGCTTATTTAGCACATGATTAATGGCCTCAAGACTACTTGCTCTTCTAGTACATATTGAACTTTTAAGCTCCAAGTCTCATAATTGTCACCATTGAGTTTCAACCCTTTGTTGAGCTCAGCAATAATGTTTTTCGAAGCAATAGTCATTCTTTAACAAAATAAAACATGCAATGAGAATCATTAAAAAAATATACAATGCAAGGTTCGATGTTTAACATTCATGCATATTGTGACACTATGCACCAATTGATTAGGATAATAAACTATCATGCCCCGAGATTACCCCCTAGACGTAACACGGAAACCGGGATCACAAGTTCTCCAAGTTAACCCTTGGTGATGGCATAACTTAGACAAATATAAGAAACATAGGGGAAGCATAAATAACAAGAGTAAACAATCCAACTAAGCATAAGGTAAAGGTCTAAGAGTGAGAATCTAAAACGTATGATACCAAATGTCTAGCTATGTATTAAAGCCTATAAAACTGATATAAGAAGTTGCTGGGACAAAAACCCAGCTAACTCTAATTACTAAAATGAAGGAGCCTACTAGCTAGAAATCATACTAGTCCTCGAAGAATGAGGACTCACCAACACTGGAGTAGAAATCCTGCGAACCTCTAGCCAAGAATCTATGATCAAGAGCCTGAATTTACATCATGATAGGATGAAACAAAGAAGTATGCGTCAATACTACAAGATGTACTAAGTATGCGAGTGTATGCAATATTCATGAATAAACGTAATTAAAACATGCTTAAATCCAAGTTCATGCATAATAGGAGAAAGCGTAGTAAATATCATAATTTAAGCAATAAGACATAAAGTAGAGAGTTAAGCTTCAAAATGGACTATCATATAAATTAAAAGCTAGAAAATATTCTTAGGGGAGTTTCTCTTAACAGACATAGACCATGAGAGTTAAATGGAATGTGATGTATACGCCCCACGAGAGGACCCAATATACCTTACCAGGGTATAAAGGCATAACTGGCGTGATCACAATTTCTGATGCCCAACTGAGGGGCTAAACAACCTATGGTGGCACATAGTTCTGGGACATGTAAGGGTATGCTAAACCCAATACAATTCGGTGCTAAATACTTCTCCCAAAACATACTTTACCTCATACATAAATTGGGGCATATCTGATGCCCAAATTATTTGAAAAACATAAGGACATATCTAATGTCATGCCATTCTCAAATCATAAGTCTTAAGCTTATCATAGCCATAATTTAAATATACTTATTTCTAAATTCATAGCTTGAAAAGTTAGGCATGCAATTTCATAAATAAGTGAGGTCATGCTATTAAAATATGCCAATTTGCTTAAATCAATCCATGCATGCAAAATTGATCATACTTAGCCTTCAATTCATGAAATAGGAACTCACTTGTAAAAACGCATGCACAATCATACAATCTAGTATTAGATTACATAATATATTCATGAGAAAATAATTTATAGAAAAGCCCATAAGAATTGGGTAAGAACCCTAATTAGAAATCCATGAAATTTCATACGAAAAATTGAGGGTTTTCAGCATATGGGTGAAAGAATCCCTTATTGAATATCCACATACCTGAATCAAAGCTTTCTTTGTCTAGGATGGGAGGGATGGAGACTTGAAGATGAATCCCTAGCTTGAACTTTTGAGCTTGAGAGAATGGAGATCCTTTTTCCCCTTTTGGATTGGTAAAGGATTTAGGCTAATTGAAGTTAAACCCTTCTAGAATTGTCCAAAACGGCCTTACTTAGGAGTTAAAAGGGTGGGTAATTACAAAAATACTCCTGGACAAAAGCAGAAAAAAATAGATTAAAACCTCCACTTCAGGTTCCAAAGACTCTTTCTACGGACTATAGATGGAACCACGGTTCGTTGATTGGAGTCGTGGTTCTTGAGTCAAAAGATAGACTGCGGGTCTGAGTTCCACGAGTAGGGTCTATGGCTCGTGGAACTTTCCACGGATGGTAGAAACCTCTCGTGGTCCCTGAGGAAAAGCTGAGCCTCAGTCTGATTTCCACGAGCTGCTTCCACGACTCGTGAACTCGACTCGTGCTTCTCAGACCTGAGAAGGGTCTGCAGAACCGTTTCTATGAGTCCATTCCATGGCTCATGGTTTGGGCTCGTGATCCCTGAGAAGTTTATATTTTTTAGACATTCTAAGTTTAAAATCTTGTTCGAACTCTGGGGTGTTACATAGACACATATATTAATTATAAAGTTGAGAGTTCACTATGTTCCCACTCATCATTCAATAATTAAAATATTATGAAGATTAACCTAGTGAATTACTTAGCTAAGTATCTTAATAATTTTTTAGGACAACAGATTTATCCATTATGATTTTGTGATGACATATGAATCATGAGTTAAATAAATTAACTATCATAAGCATGCCAATAAAAATTAATGTCCAACTAATAAATATTTATTACATGCTTGAAATTTTTTCATGAAAGTCTTAATGTTACTTATTAACATATTATTCAATTAGAACTAAATAATGTTAAACTAATTATCATTTATTTTATGCCAAATTTGATATAAAAAATGTTAAACTAATTAACATCATTGCATGTATTTTGAACATATCAATTTTTTTTATTAATGTCAAACAACTTAATATTTTAAGCATGCTTATTAATCAAAATAGCAACTAAACATAATATTAAACTAATTAACATTTCATGCATGTTTATCATATAAGTATAAAATTTAATGTTAAACAAATTAACATTTTAGGTATGCTTAATAAAATATCAATTAATTTTAATGTTAAACTAATTAACATTTCATGCAAACATGCACAACAAAATAATAAAGTTTAACCAATTGGGATAATAAATTAATAATGACTTCTTTGAATATAAATACTAAATTTATATTCTGAAAATTAAATCGATTACTAAATTTTATAATATAAAATTTTATTTAATGAAACTATAATTTATAATTAGGCCATAAGCCCAAAAATATATTAATCAATAATTTTTGAATGGGCCTTTAACCCATGCAATAAATCTATCATTTTTCAAAAAAGACAAAAGTCCTTGTGACTTTTAGCTTCATCAATTAAAAAAAAAGAAAATGTCAAGACCCTTTTTCTCGGTCATGATGGCACCTACAACCCCCAGTAGGAGAATCAATCCTCGTAGCCCAGAACGGTTAGTAATGGGCTACTAGCTAACAATTAAGCGAAAGAAACGATATAATCAAACGGAAGAAAAGGAACAAGATGAAAAGATAGATAACAAAAATATATATAAACATATGCGGAAGCTAAAACCAAACCCCAAAACCTAGTATCATAGTATAGAGCCGGAACTATATATAAGAAGTACGAAGCATCCCAAAATAATATATACGTAATGTCTCCGAGTAGTAACAGAATAAAAATAGTACAAAAGATAAACTAAAGCTAAGCTCTGGTCGCCAAGAGCTCACCCTCAGTCTGGATAGTCCAAAACATCCCCCAAGCACAAATCTCACGATCTAGCGGCGATGAACCACACCAGGATCGGCACCAGAAGATGCAGAGTGTAGTATGAGCACCAATTGCAAAGCAACCAGTACCCAGTAAGTATCATAGGCCGACTGGGCACATATAAGATAAAAGAGCAGTGATGAGCAGAATAGAAAACAATTAGTCACAGAAGGCAACGAATAAGTACACGGAAGCTAGCACAGAAGGAATACAAGCAGGAACAACACATATGACTAGCTAAAAAAATACACATTACAGGCGAAAGAAAGAAACACGTACCCGAGATCCTCACAACAACAAGTATATAAAAAAGAATTTAGAAGGTAGGCAGTGTACCGGTAACCTCAAATGGATAGAAAAGGAGAGAAAAGAGAATGATAATCATGCTTGAATACAAGATACGATAACCCCAAATAGACATACTAATCACAAGTCAGAATCCCTCGGTTCAAAGCCCAAAAGCAATCCTAACAATTTCAAATCTCACTAGAAACCATAACAGGAGCCAATAACGTAATATAATAACATTAAGTCTAAGTATAATCCCACGGGCGCCCATGCACCTAAGGAATACAAGCAAGTGAAGACAAACCCTCCGGCAGCCCATACTACTGGAGCGTACAATCAACAAACAACAAACAAGGGTGGAACCTCACACAAATGAATGATATGCTATAATATGCCAAACCAAGTGTAACTGCAGTGTTAGTATGTTAGCCCCTTCGGTGCCCCAAAGGTCCAATAAAAGTGGAATCCATGGAAGGAATTCTCCCGAGTACATCCACTCCACTGTACACCCCTACCCCCGTTCACCCTTTTTCCCGTAGCACTTGGTCCAGAATGACGGTGTCCATGGAGGTCTACTCATAGACCACATACTATACTCTAACCTCAAAATATCAGTCTGGAGTGCCACCATATCCAAATTAGTAATCAAATGCTCGAAATGCATGCCTGAATTTCATCCAGGTCTAAATGAATAAAGTAATACTCATAAACCCCATTCAAGGGTGCCCGGGCATATCCGGGTCTAAAACAGTAGTAAATCAAGTTCGATGCTCGGCTTTACTGAGTCTAATATCATTTCTCATCCATAACAGTGTCAATCTAGCACCTCGGTTCAACCGGGTCTAATATATAGTAGGAAAACTGTAACAATTCTTTCTTTTAAATTTCTTTACCTCAAGAAGATCCATTAAGATGATACTTAACCATTTCATAATCATTTTTATCGAAAACGGGCCCAACGGGCCTTGCAAGATTTAAGAATCATTAAAAGAAGGCCCGAAGCCTTAACCGTAGTAAAATCATGAAGAAAATCCTTTTATATGCATGATAATGGAATGCTCAATCACAATCAATTGCCCAACGGCTCACAATTAACCTATCGGCCCTGCATAGGCTCCAATCATTGTACAACACAGATAGCAAGCTCTAAAACAATGATAACGATGTCTGGGACTCACAGACATTCCTAAATTCCCACCATCGATGCTCTAGAGTAAATATAAGGCCTCACAGGACCACAAGGGTGAATAGAGCATATAAGACGAATACTACAAACATCGGAGGAAGAAAATTAATCGGACATGAATAAAGCGGTCAAGGTCTGTGGTAACAACTAGTACACACAACACAAGGATGCCCTTTAATACAATTTTATCCTAGATATGCAAAGTCTAAAGAGTTTAAATTGTAACCTACCTGTCGTCTAATGACAAACTGCTGGGACAATGATATCCAAGCCCGAATTGCTCTTAGAAGCCCTGAATGGTGATCAAACTATCACAAACATAAATAATATATCAAAACGAGTCTAACGATACCCATATCACTATGATAATAGCCGGGCCAAAATTTGGGTCAAAAAAGGGCCGACGGGGCCTACAACCCAAAACCAAAAATGAAGGAAGACAAAATGGTCACAATGACCATGGGAGTAGATGCCCGTAAAAACAAGGTAATTGGGCAAAAATTCGAGCTAGAACAACCCCTAAAAGTCAAGAACCCAAAGAGTGAAATTAAGGAATAAAATCGGAAACTTGAGAAATGATTACCTATCACAACGAGAGAGACGAGCCAAGGAGGTGATTTCAATGAGCCCATGGAGTATGCAATCCCCAAGGGAACATATTCTTCAAGAACACCAAGTTTTAGAATCCCAACAATGGAGGAAGACAATTAACTTGGGGATGGAAGGGAACTTACCAATTTGGAACCGGAAAAACGATCACAAAGCACTTACAATCTTTCTCCAATAATTGTCAAGCAAAAAGGGGACTGGAATGAAGCTTGGGATTGGTTTTAATGGTGGAGACGAGTGGAAGAGGAGAGAAGAAGGTTTGAAGTTTAGAGTGAGGGCCTTAAATAGGTTGCCAGCGGTTGCCGCAAATGTGAACAAACCACCGCAAATGCGGAAGCCGCAAACGGCGGTGGATCATCGCAAATGTGGAAACCCACAGCATTTAGGACCTCCATAAATACGGAGAGATGTCCACAAATATGGTGCCGCAAATGCAGGGGCAGTAAATTTGGTCAAATTTTCGGTGGACCCAACAGGTTCAACAACTCAGCCAAAAACCAGCAATTGAAAGTTCTTGAATGGACCCTCGAGAAGCATCCGGGGTCTCACGGATACAAACGAACTATACTACACAACTAAAAATGGCAATCCAGACTTAATAGAATCGATGAAAATCTCAACGGAGGTCGATAGCACACAAAGTGGGCCCCACGCCTAAGAACTAACTTTGGCCAAACTTTCCAAAATAGAACACCAAGGTCTAAAATGAGTCCTGAAGCCTCGAGACCCGAACCAAAGGTCCCTCTAGCCTAAAGTCGACATTCTGGAGCTAACAACGCATTTAGAATTTCCATCCGAGATCGTCTACTCTAAATGTTGACCAAAGTCAAACTTTCAAGCTCAACCTAGCTATAACACAAAAACCAAGACAAAACAACACCAAAAGCTTCCAGAACCAAACAAAGGGTCCATCTAGACAAAAATCCATGCTCCGAAGCTAACAGAACAGTTGGAATTCAATTCTGAGCACGTTTACTGATGTACCAGTATTCTACGACATATTTGACGCCTTTAACTAAGAATACTCGCAAGTTTTTTAGCAACCTTTTGTGGTTTTTGATGTTTTATGTTGTATTTGCAGGAAATAGAGACAAGGATAGAAAGGAAGTGAAAAATACCCAAAGCTAAGTAACACTGGTTAGGCTTGACGGAGGGCCTGACGGCTCGTCACACAGGTGACTGACCGTCAGGGGAGCCACCAAACCTGGTAGCAGCTAAAGGATGCACTGGTTATGGTGATGGTTTGAGTGACGGCCCATCACACTTGTGACTGCCCGTCAGCCAAGTCATCAAATTAGAGCTAATGGAGATCATACACTGGTTATGGGTGACGGTTTGCGTGACGGGCCATCACACCTTTGACTGACCATCAACCAAGCCGTCAAGTTAGAGCTAATGGAGACCATGCACTGGTTATGGATGACGGTTGGCGTGATGGATTGTCACACCTGTGACTGACCGTCATCCAAGCCGTCAACGCGAAGCGGGACTCCGAAAATTCTATTTTTGGACTTTATTTCCTGGATTGCTATAAATACCCAGTGTTAGGGTTATTTTAATTATTCATTAACTTATATTTTGTGAGACGTTTTGAACGAGTTTGGGAGGAGAAAAAATGACACAAACACGTTTTCTTATTCTTCTTCCATTGTTCTTGGGATTTTGGCTTCTTGTTCTTGGATAATTGAAGCTTGTGTTCATATATCGTAAGAATCTTTTCTCTCTATTATGAATATGATTTTCTTCTCTTTCCCTAATAGCATGAGTAGCTAACTTCCCACAACTAGGGTTGTGGAAGCCATGGCAAAAGTAGCAATATAAATTCCGGGTAGCATTGGGTTCAATCTATATGTTGTCACATCGTTAATCATTCATTATTAATGTTTTCTAGTGGTTGCAAACATTAGGACATGCCTAGGTTTAACTTTCTTGATCAAAGAGATTAAAACTGGGAAATTTGATTAACTACGAGGATTCGAGACTACCAACTCTCGTCTTATGATTAATGTTGTAACTAGATTAATCTACTTGATGTTTAGGATTGAAATAAGAAAGTTCACCTTTTCAAGTTCGAGAGAATTGAAAAGGAAATTCGTCTATTTGGTTGAGAAACGTTTAGATGATACCATTAATTCAATCACATCGTAATATGCATATAGAAAGAACCCGGTTAAGCTTTGACTCAAAATTGTTATGACGCCATGGTGAACACTTCCCTAGTTCATTCTCGCATTGATTATAAACTCGTGAAAATTTGCTGCTTGTTAGTTAACTTGGGTGAATTTGACATTTCAACCCCCCCCAAAGATATCAGAAACTATCGATTACTAGTCAACTAAGTCACTAATGACTTAATTTTCACCTTATTCCCTGTGGGATCGATCCCAACCTTAGTTGGGTTCTATATTTGACAGCGACCGCTTACGCTTTGTAATGGGCGTATAAAATTTTGGCTCCGTTGCCGGGGAATACGGTTGTTTATTAAGTCCGGTGTGTTTATTTGATTCTTAGTCATATTTCCTATTTTTACTTTTATTTGTTGTTTTTGTTTGTTATAGGGTACAGAGTTGTGCATACCAAGTACCCGACGCTCGGGTGAACCAATATTACCCTACGACACCGAGCTCGCAAGAACACTAAGGCAAACCATGAATGCACAACAACAAGAGGCAGCGAGACTCGCTGCATCTTAGCAATCCCAATAATATTTGAATGTTGATGATATTGAGGACGATGTTGGGCTGGATGATGAGGCTGCAGCGGGTGATGGTAGAGTTGCAGAGCGTGTTTATAATATAGCCCCCGCAAACCAAAGGCAGCAGTAGAGGGGAAGAGGTCGACAGCAACCAAGACAATTTGCTTTGGATGATGATGAGGATATCGACTTAGATGGAGTTGGTGCCACAGGCGCTATTGCGCTTTCTCCGCTATCGCCTAGGGCCAAGTTCAACATTACTAGAACAATGCTCCAGCTGTTGAACTTGAAGGGACTGTTCTGTTGTGTTGCTGGTGATGATCCAAACCGACACCTGATGAATTTTGTGGGTATCTGCAACTCATTCGAATTGCCTAGAGTAATTCAGACAGCGATCATGCTCAGGTTATTTCCGTTGCCTCTGTCTGATGAGGCAGCATTATGGTTGACAGAGCTAACCCCCGACTCTATCACAACCTGGGGAGAGTTGAAATGAGCTTTACTAGAAAGGTTCTTTCCTCCCTCTAGGATGATACAGTTGAGGAATGAAATTAGCAACTTCAGACAACAACCTCATGAGGATTTACATGAGACCTGGTTGCGGTTCAAGAAAAAGCTGACACAATCCCCAAACCATCAGTTGACCGACAATTTTTTGATGCAGACATTCTACAAGGCACTGAATTCGGCTACCAAGCCGACACTGGATAATGCAGCAGGTGGAGCATTTATGGGTCTTACCTTTATCGATGCCACAACTATTTTTGACCGGCTTACTAAAACCAACAGGGCCTGGCATACACGGGATACAGAGGTAGCAGCTAGCACTTATGCAATGGTTAAGTCAGCAGAGCAGCGCAGGAAGGAGGAAGAGCGGGATCAAGATATGGCCCATCTGAAAATGCAAATGGATTTATTGACAAAACATTTGCTGTCAGGAGATATGGAGAAAGTGAAAGATGTGGGTTCCCAAGGTAGAGCAGCAGAGTTTGAATCTGATGAGGAGGCTAATTATTTGGGGGATTTCCAGGCCAATGGTCAGGGAAACCAAGGTCGGAACTATCAGAAGGACAACTACTATGAAAAAGCGGGCTACAGAGATCGTGATCAGGGGAACTGGAAAAATAAAATAGATAGAGGTGGGTTATATGTACCACCCGGTAATCGAGAAAGAGCTAGCAATGAGACAGGGACGTCCAAATTAGAGAATATGATGGCGAAGATGTTGTTGAAGGTGGAATCTACTGACTCCGGAATCAAGGAAATGAAATCTGAATTATCATCAATGAGCCAATTGGTGGATTCTCATTCCACCTCAATCAAGCAGCTAGAGAAAAAAATGAGTCAAGTCTTGGCGTCTCTAAATCAAAGAAAAACTGGTACATTGCTGAGTGACACCATTCAAAACCCGAGAAACGATGGAAATTGTATGGCGATCACTACCAGAACCGGTAATACATTACCTGAGGTACATCCGATAATGCAAAAGCAGAAAGATGATGTTATTGACGAAGATGAGCTCATTGTTGGTGAAAAGGTAAGTGATGAGGGTGTGGGTGTTCAAGTTAAAAAACCCATTTTGGGAGATGATGATTCTATATTGCTCACGGAGAAGAGCAAGGAAGTTGAAAAACTTCCAAAACAAATGCCAAAGCCTCCTCCTCCTTTCCCTCAGAGGATCAAAAAGAAGGTGGAAGACGGGAAATTCCACAAGTTTATCACCATGCTCAAGCAGATCTCTGTGAATATCCCTCTGGTGGATGCTCTTGAACAAATGCCCGGTTATGCCAAGTTCATGAATGACTTGATCACAAAGAAGAGGTCGGTAAGTTTTGAACCGGAAGACAACCTCCACCATTGTAGCGCCATTTCATCAAGGTCGCTAGTCCAAAAGAAAGAAAACCCGGGTGCGTTCACTATTTCTTGCACCATAGGGGAATTTAACTTTGCAAAATCTCTTTGTGACATGGGGGCTAGCATAAACTTAATGCCGTTAGCCATCTACCGGCAGTTGGGCTTAGGATCTCCCAAACCGACGACTATGAGACTGTTGATGGTTGATAGATCGGTTAAAAGGCCGGTGGTTACTTTGTACGATGTGCTTGTGAAGGTGGGGAAGTTCATCTTTCCGGCAGACTTCGTGATTTTGGACTGCGAAGTGGACTTTGAAGTCCCTATTATTTTGGGACGACCCTTCTTGGCAACCAGAAGAGTATTAGTAGATATAGAGAGAAACGAGTTGACTTTTAGGTTGAACGATGAAGTAGTGAATTTTAATGTGTGCAAGTCAATGAGGCAACCGAGGGACATGAATGTCGTCTCGGTTATTGATTTTGTTGCCGAATCTGGTGTGATTATTTCTGTTGAAGAGAGACTTGATGTAGAGACGTTGGTAGCGGTAGAGACGTTGAAGGGACATGGCACATTTGACTCCTTTAACTAAGAATACTCGCAAGTTTTTGAGCAACCTTTTGTGGTTTTTGATGTTTTTATGTTGTATTTGCAGGAAATGGAGACAAGGATAGAAAGAAAGTGAAAACTACTCAAAGCTAAGTAACACTGGTTAGGCTTGACGGAGGGCCTGACGGCTCGTCACACAGGTGACTGACCGTCAGGGGAGCCACCAAACCTGGCAGCAGCTAAAGGATGCACTGGTTATGGTGACGGTTGGCGTGACGGCCCGTCACACCCGTGAATGCCCATCAGCCAAGCCATCAAATTAGAGCTAATGGAGATCATGCATTGGTTATGGGTGACGGTTGGCGTGACGGGCCATCACACCTGTGACTGACCATCAGCTAAGCCATCTAGTTAGAGATAATGGAGACCATGCACTGGTTATGGGTGACGGTTGGCGTGACGGACCGTCACACCTGTGACTGACCGTCATCCAAGCCGTCAACGCGAAGTGGGACTCTGAAAATTCTATTTTTGGACTTTATTTCCTGGATTGCTATAAATACCCAGTGTTAGGGTTATTTTAATTATTCATTAACTAATATTTTGTCAGACGTTTTGAACGAGTTTGGGAGGAGAAAACACGACACAAACACGTTTTCTTATTCTTCTTCCATTTTTCTTGGGATTTTGGCTTCTTGTTCTTGGATAATTGAAGCTTGTATTCATATATCGTAAGAATATTTTCTCTCTATTATGAATATGATTTTCTTCTCTTTCCCTAATAGCATGAGTAGCTATCTTCCCACAACTAGGGTTGTGGGAGCCATGGCAAAAGTAGCAATATAAATTCTGGGTAGCATTGGGTTCAATCTATATGTTGTCAAGTTGTTAATCATTCATTATTAATGTTTTCTAGTGGTTGCAAACATTAGGACATGCCTAGGTTTAATTTTCTTGAGCAAAGAGATTAAAACCGTGAAATTTGATTAACTATGAGGATTCGAGAGTACCAACTCTCATCTTATGATAAATGTTGTAACTAGATTAATCTACTTGATGTTTAGGATTGAAATAAGAAAGTTAACCTTTTCAAGTTTGAGAGAATTGAAAAGGAAATTCGTCTATTTGGTTGAGAAACGTTTAGATGATACCATTAATTCAATCACATCGTGATATGCATATAGAAAGAACACGGTTAAGCTTTGAGTCAAAATTGTTACGACGCCATGGTGAACACTTCCCTAGTTCATTCTCACATTGATTATAAACTCGTGAAAATTTGCTGCTTGTCAGTTAACCCCCCCCCCCAAATTACCGAAAACTATTGATTACTAGTCAACTAAGTCACTAACGATTTAATTTGCACCTTATTCCCTGTGGGATCGAACCCAACCTTAGTTGGGTTCTATATTTGAAAGCGACCTCTTACGCTTCGTAATTGAAGTTGTAATTTGGGCGTATCAAATTTTGGCGATGGTTCAGGGAAATACGGTTGTTTATTAAGTCCGGTGTGTTTATTTGACTCTTAGTTATATTTCCTGTTTTTACTTTTATTTGTTGTTTTTGTTTGTTACAGGGTACAGAGTTGTGCATGCCAAGTACCCGACGATCGGGTGAACCATTATTACCCTACGACCCCGAGCTCGCAAGAACGCTAAAGCAAACCATGAATGCACAACAACAAGAGGCAGCGAGACTCGCTGTAGGTCAGCAAGCCCAACAACATTTGAATGTTGATGATATTGAGGATGATGTTGGGCTGGATTATGAGGCTGCAACGGGTGATGGTAGAGCTGCAGAGCGTGTTGAAAATATAGCCCCCGGAAACCAAAGGCAGCAGCAAAGAGGAAGAGGTCAACAACAACCAAGGCAATTTGCTTTGGATGATGAGGATATCGACTTAGATGGAGTTGGTGCACGGGCTCTATTGCGCTTCCTCCGCTATCGCCTGGGGCCAAGTTCAACATTACTAGCACAATGCTCCAGCTGTTGAACTTGAAGGGACTGTTCCGTGGTGTTGCTGGTGATGATCCAAGCCGATACCTGATGAATTTAGTGGGTATCTACAAGTCGTTCGAATTGCCTGGAGTAAGTCAGACAGCGATCAGGCTCAGTTTATTTCCATTGTCTCTGTCTGATGAGGCAGCATTATGGTTGACAGACCTAACCCCCGACTCTATCACAACCTGGGGAGAGTTGAAAGGAGCTTTCCTAGAAAGGTTCTTTCCTCCCTCTAGGATGATACAGTTGAGGGATGAAATTAGCAACTTCAGACAACAACCTCATGAGACCTGGTTGCAGTTCAAGAAAAATCAGACACAATGTTGACCGACAATTTTTTGATGCAGACATTCTACAGGGCACTGAATTCGGCTACCAACCCGACACTGGATAATGCAGCAGGTGGAGCGTTTATGGGTCTTACCTTTATCGATGCCACAACTATTTTGGACCAGCTCACTAAAACCAACAAGGCCTGATATACACGGGATATAGAGGTAGAAGCTAGAACTTATGCAATGGTTCTGTCAGCAGAGCAGCGCAGGAAGGAGGAAGAGCGGGATAAGGATATGGCCCATCTGAAAACGCAAATGGATTTATTGACAAAACATTTGCTGTCAGGAGATATGGAGAAAGTGAAAGTTGTGGGTTCCCAAGGTAGAGCAGCAGAGTTTGAATCTGATAAGGAGGCTAATTATTTGGGGGGTTTCCAGGCTTATGGTCAGGGAAACCAAGGTCGGAACTATCAGAAGGACAACTACTATGAAAAAGTGGGCTACAGAGATCGTGATCAGGGGAACTAGAAAAATAAAACAGATAGAGGTGGGTTATACGTACCACCTGGTAATCGAGAAAGAGCTAGCAATGAGACAGGGACGTCCAAATTAGAGAATATGATGGTGAAGATGTTGTTGAAGGTGGAATCTACTGACTCCGAAGTCAAGGAAATGAAATCTGAATTATCATCAATGAGCCAATTGGTGGATTATCATTCCACATCAATCAAGCAGCTAGAGCAACAAATGAGTCAAGTCTCGGCATCTCTAAATCAAAGGAAAACTGGTACATTGCCGATTAATACCATTCAAAACCCGAGAAACGACGGAAATTGAATGGCGATCACTACCAGAAGCAGTAATACATTACCAAAAGCACATCCAATAATTCAAAAGCAGAAAGATGATGTTATTGACGAAGATGAGCTCATTGTTGATGAAAATGTAAGTGATGAGGGTGTGGGTGTTAAAGTTAAAAAACCCATTTTGGTAGATGATGATTCTAAATTGCTCACAGAGAAGAGCAAGGAAGTTGAAAAACTTCAAAAACAA